>JAEOAE010002287.1:0-11283 GCA_036365155.1 Meriones psammophilus | reverse complement strand
CTGGGAGACTTTATCACCCCACTTTCAACAAAGGACAGGTAAACAACAGAAATTAAACAAAGAAACAATATCTCTAATAGTGGTCATGTATCAAATGGACCTAACAGATATCTACAGAATCTTACACCCAAAGAAAAAAGAATTTACCTTCTTCTCAGCACCTCATGGAACCTTCTCCAAAATAGACCATATTGTTGGTCACAAAGTGAGTCTCAACAGATACAAGAAGATTGAAATAATGCCTTGTGTCCTGTCTAATTACCATGGACTAAAGCTGGACCTCACCAACAACAGAAATAGCAAAAAGCCTACACTCACATGGAAACTGAACAACTCACTACTAAATGACAGCTGGTTCAGGGAAGAAACAAAGAAAGAAATTAAAGTCTTCCTAGAATTCAATGGAAATGAAGACACAACACAACCAAACTTTGGGAGACAATGAAAGCAGTGCTAAGAGGAAAGTTCATAGCACTAAGTGCCATCAAGAAGAAATTTGTAACATCTCACACAATCAACTTAATTGCTCATCTAAAGGCCCTAGAAAAAAAGAAGCAGACACACCAAAAAAGAATAGACACTGGAAATAATCAAACTCAGGACTGAAATCAATAAATTAGTAACAAATAAAACATTTCAAAGAATCAATGAAACCAAGAGCTGGTTCTTTGAGAAAATTAACAAGATAGACAAACCCTTAGCCAAAATAACTAAAAGGCAGAGAGAGAGATTATCCAAATTAATAAAATCAGAAATGAAAACGGACAAAACAAAAGACACTAAGGAAATCCAAACAATCTTTAGGACTTACTTCAAAAGTCTATATGCCACAAAATTTGAAAATCTAAATGAAATGGACAATTTTTCTTAATCAATTACACTTACCAAAGCTGAATCAAGAGCAGCTAAATCAATAAAATAGTCCTTTATCCACTAAGGAAATAGCATTCCTCAAAAGACTCAATCCACAAAAAGCTCAGGACCAGATGGTTTCAGTGCAGAATTCTACCACACCTTCAAAGAAGAGGTAACTTCAGCTATCTTCAATTTATTCCACAAAATAGGAACAGAAGGAACACTATGAAACACATTCATTGAAACCACAGTCACCTTGTAACCTAAACCTCACAAAGACCCAACAAAGAAAGAGAATTTCAGGCCAATCTCCCTTATGAACATTGATGCAACAAAATAAATCAACAAAATACTTTGCAAACCCAATACAAGAACACATCAAATATATCATCCACTATGACCATGTAGGCTTCATGCCAGGTATGCAGGGGTGGTTCACTATACAAAAATCCCTCACTGTGATCCACAATATTAAAAAATTGAAAGAAAAAAAAACATGATAATCTCCTTAGATGCTGAAAAAGCATTTGAAAAAATCCAGCATCCATTCATGTTTAAACTATTGGAGAGATCAGGGATACAAGGCACATACCTAAACATAGTAAAGGCAATATACAGCAAGCCTGTAGCCAATATCAAGCTAAATGGAAATAAACTTAAATCAATACCACTGAAATCAGGGACAAGGTAAGGCTGCCCACTCTCTCCCTATCTCTTCAACATAGTTCTTGAAGTCCTTGCTAGAGCAATAAGACAATTAAAGGAAATAAAAAGGATACAAATTGGAAAGGAAGAAGTCAAATTATCACTATTTGCAGATGATATGATAGTATACCTGAATAACTCCAAAACTTCTACCAGGGAACTCCTACAGATGATAAACACCATCAGCAAAGTGGCTGGATACAAAATTAACTCAAAAAAATCAATAGCCCTCCTGTATATGAAAAATAAAAGGGCTGAGAAAGAAATTAGGGAAACAACACCCTTCATAATAGCCACAAAGGACATACAGTACCTTGGTGTGACCATATCCAAGCAAGTCAAAGACTTGTATGAAAAAAAAAAAAAAAAACTTCAAGTCTCTGAAGAAAGAGTTAGAAGAAGATATCAGAATATGGATCTATCTATCCAAATCAACAATGTCTGAAAGAAAAAGATATAACAGACACTGAGAAAATCCAAAGAACCATTAACTTTTATGTCAAAAGCCTATATGCCCCAAAATTTGAAAATCTAAATGAAATATACAATTCTCTTTAGATTCCACTTACCAAAGTTGAATCAACATCAGGTAAAGATATTAAATAGTCTTATAGTGCCTGAGGCAATAGAGGCAGGCATCAAAATACTCCCAACCAAAAAAAGCCAAGGGCCAGATGATTTCAGAGCAGAATTCTAGAAGACCTTCAAACAAGAGCGAATACTGATATTCTCCAAATTATTTCACAAAATAGAAATGGATGCAACATGACCAAATTCCTTTGGTGAGACCACAGTCACCTTGCTAAATCCT
Source organism: Meriones psammophilus (assembly GCA_036365155.1). Lineage (NCBI taxonomy): Eukaryota > Metazoa > Chordata > Mammalia > Rodentia > Muridae > Meriones > Meriones psammophilus. The sequence goes on along the minus strand of JAEOAE010002287.1, from coordinate 8,912 downwards.
CAAAGATCCCCCAAAAGAAAGAGAACTTCAGACCAATCTCTTTTATGAACAATGATGTAAAAATACTCAATAAAATACTTGCAAACCAAATCCAAGAACTTATCAAAGATATCATCCACCATGACCAAGTAGGCTTCATCCCAGGCATGCAGGGGTGGTTAAGTATATGGAATCCATCAATGTAATCCACCGTATAAACAAATTGAAAAAAAGACCATTTTCTTAGATGCTATAAAAGCATTTGACAATATCCAACAGTTATTCTTGTTTAAAGTCTTGGAGAGACCAGGGACAAAGGCACATATCTAAAAATAGTAAAGATAGTATACAGAAAATATACAGAATAGTATATAGCTAACATCAAACTAAATGAAAAGATTGTTAAGTCAATTCCACTGGACTTGGGGAAAAGACAAGGCTAAACACTCTCTCCAAATCTCTTCAATACGGTACTCGAAGTCCTATCTAGGGCAATAAGACAACTAAAGGAGATTAAGGGGATACAAAGTGATAAGGAAGAAGTCAAAGTATCTCTATTCACAGATGATATGACAGTATACAAAAATGACCCCCAAAATTCTACTGTAGGGAACTCCTACAGTTGAAAAACACTTCAGCAAAGTGGCTGGATATAAAGTAAACTAAAAACAACAACAACAACAACAAAAACTCAAAAAAAAAATACACTCCTGTATGCAAAAGACAAATGGACTGAAAAAAAATTAGGAAAATAACACCCTTCACAATAGCCAGTAAAAAAAAAAAAGAAAAAAAAAAAAAAAAAAAAAAAAAAAACGAAAAAAAAAAAAAAGAAAAACATAATGTATTTTGGTGTTATCCTCAACAAGCCAGTAAAATACCTATATGAACAACAACAACAAAAAACCCCAAAAACTTCAAGCCTCTGAAGAAAGAAATTGAAAAAGAATCCAGAAAATAGAAATATCTCTCGTGCTCATGGATCAGTAGGATCAACTTAGTAAAATTTGCCATCATAACAAAAACAATCTACAAATTCAATGATATCCCCATCAAAATATCAACACAATTCATTAAAGAACTTGAAAGAACAATTCTCAGCTTCATATGGAAAAATAAAAAAGCCAGAATAGCTAAAACAATCCTGTACAATAGGAGATCTTCAGGAGGTATCACCATTCTTCATCTCAAGCTCTATTATAAATCAATAGTAATAAAAACTGCATGGTACTATAATAAAAACAATCAGTGGATCAATGGAATTGAAGTGAAGACCCATAAATAAACCCACACACCTATGGCCACTTGATTTTTGACAAAGAAGCCAAAACCATGCAATGGAAAAAGGACAGCATCTTCAACAAACAGTGCTGGTCTAACCTGAAGTTTACATGTGGAAAAATGAAAATAGATCCATATTTATCACCCTTCTCTAAACTGCAGTCCAAGTTGTTCAAAGACCTCAACATAAAACCAGATACACTAAATCTGTTAGAAAAAAAGTGGGAAAGATCCTCGATCTCATTGGCATAGAAGGTAACTTCCTCAACAGAACACCAAGAACACTGGCTCTAAGATCAAGAATTAATGAATAGGATCTCATGAAACAAAAAGCTTCTATGAAGCAAAGAACTCTGTCAATAAAACAAAATGACCACCTACCGACTGACAAAAGTTCTTCACCAACCCTTCATACAACTGAAAGAGTTAATAAACAATATATATATATATATATATATATATATATATATATATATATATATATATATATATAAAGAGCTCAAGAAATTAAACTCCAACAATCCAAATAATCCAATTTAAAACTGGGGTACAGAACTAAACAGAGATTTCTCCACAGAGGAATATCTAATGGTGGACATTAAATGCACAATATCTGTAGTCATCATGGAAATGCAAATGACATTCCATCTTAAACTCATCATGGTTAAGGTCAAAACCTGAAGTGACAGCAAGCTAGTGAGAATGTGAAGAAAGAGGAACACTCTGCCATTGCTGGTGGGAGTGCAAATTATACAACCACTTTAAAAATCAAACTGATGCTTTCTAAGACAATTGGAAATAGTGTTAGTTCAAGACCCAGCTCTACCATTCCTGGGCATATATCAAACAGATGCTCCACAATTCAACAAAGATATTTGCTCAATTGTGTTGATAGCATCTATATTCATAATAGCCATAACAGGGAAACAAACTGCATGTCTCTCAACCAAACCATTGTTTTACAGAAATTGTGGTACATTTACACAATTGAATGCACCTTCAGTTTTTTAAAAAAAAGGAAACTGTAAAATTTTCAGGCAAGTAGATGGAACGAGAAATGATCATCCTAATGAGTTATTCCAAAACCAGAAAGACATGCATGGTATATACTCATTTGTAAATGGATAATGGCCATAATATAGGATAAACATACTACAATCTACAGACCTAAAGGAGCTAAATAAAAAGGAGGACCCAATGAAGGATGCTCAATTCTTATGCAGAAGTGCAAATAGAATCGACACCAGAAGTGACTGAGGAGAGGGAAGAGGATGAGAGCCTAACATACATATCCTCCTAAAGACTCTGCCCAGCAGGGGTTCGAAGCAGATGCTAAGATTCACAGCCAAACTTTGGGTAGAGCACAGGGAATCATAGGAAAGAGTGGGAGGAAAGAATGTAGAAAGACCCAGAGCTGGCAGGACCTCCATAAGACGACCAACAAGGACAACAAATCTGGGCCCATGGGGACTTGCAGAGATTGATGGACCCACCAAAGACCATTCATGAAGAGGACCCAGACCGCTGCTCAGATGTAGCTGATAGGAAGCTCAGTCTCCATGTTTGATCCATAGTAAGGGGAGAAGGTGCTGGCTCTGACATGGACTCTGTTGTCTGCTATTTGATCACTTCCCCTTAGTGGAGGGGGCATTGCTAAGACACAGAGGAAGAGGATGCAGGCAGTCCTAGTGAGACTTGGTAGGCTGGGTTCAGATGGTAGGAGAGGAGGGCTCCCTGTATCTGAGATATAGGAAATGGGATAAAGGGGAAAGAAGAATGGAGGGTGAGACTAGGAAGAGACAAGGGAGAGGATTACAATTGGGATGTTAAGTGGATACATTATTTTTAATTTAATTTATTTATTTATTACAATGTGTTCACTTTGTATCCTTACCATAGCCCCCTCCCTCATCTCCTCCCAGTCCCACCCACCTTCCTTCTTCTCCTGCTATGTCCTTTCTCTAGTCTCCTAATTGGGGAGGAACTCCTTCCCTTCTAGCTTATCAAGTCTCATCAAGGATGGCTGCATTATCTTCCTCTGTGGCCCTGAAATGTTGCATCACCCAGAAGGAGGTGATCAAAGACTTGAGTTCATGTCAGAGAATAAATTATAAAAACTAAATTTAAATTAAAAATAAATTAAGTGTGACTAAAGAAAACAAATAAAATAAAAAAATACAACAGGTAAGAAGAGTGTCACACACCTACAATTCAATGACTCAGAAAGCTCAAATAGTGTTAGTATCATGAATAAATGCCATCCTAAGAAATTAAATATACTCCCTGCCAAATTTCAAATGCAAATGAAAGATGTGGATGAAGACCAGCACAAAAACCTATGCTTACATATACAAAACAAAAGAAAATAAAATACCTAAAACCCTATATTCCAGGCTCAGCAGCCAATGATGGTGATATTGACTCCAGGCATGTTGGCCTAAATTTAAGCCCAACACTCCACTGAAGTTAGAGCTGTAAGTTCAAAACCACCCCTTGTCTACATACAAACTTTCAGGACAGGCAGGGCTACAGAGACTCTTTTTCTTCAGTGTCAAAAACAGAAACATCATTTTCTCGGGGGGCTTTTTGATTCAATCAAATAAATTCTGACAAATTTCACTTAAGGCTTATTGTCATCCCATGATGAAAATGTAGTCTAATTTCAATGATCCTAAAATTCTGAAATAGCTCATACAGTTTTCAAATGTCTGAAGTCTCCTCTGACACACAAGAAAATCTCTTATTGCTACATCTTGTAACATCAGAAACAAGTTACATCATTCCAACATAGATGCACAGAATACCCTTTCCCATTCCAGTATAGAGCAATGTATACATAGGTGGGGAAGACTGGACCAAGGAAAGAAGATCAGCAAGGAAAACAAATCCTGATGCTGTTTCAAAAGTCTTAGATGGTCCTATCCCTGCAACACCTCATACATCTCCAAGTTTGGTTACTTCCACTCCCTACAGGCAGCATTCTATGGGAGGTGTCTCATAACTTAGATATCTCAACATATTGTAGTGTCAAGATGCAACTGAGGATTCACCCTCACAATTTCATTCAATGAACTTTTACAGTATCTTTACTGGGGATCTGACTGTGTCAAACACAGATGGCTGGCACAGTGCTGAACTGAAGCTACAAAGAAAGAATATATTACCTTAAATTTTGCATCTTTCTTGTTTCTAGAACCAGCACAACGTGGGTGAGCCTGTCAAGTTGGATACTAAGTTGGAATGGGCAAATAGGGATAGACCATGCCACACTTGGACCACTTTTGGAGCAGGTTTTATAAGAAGTTTCTTTCTGGCACTGGGAAGCACTTTGTCTACTTCCTCCATTAACAGAAGAATTAGCAGTTGGGAGTATTACTGTATGGACACCATCTTAGGCTTCAAATCCAGAGTTAGGACCTTTTCTTTGATGTTGATAATTTTGAAAATTACTGTCTCTGTTACAGCATGTGACTGCCATTTGAATCTACCTAGTGATACTTTTCTCAACAAACCAAAACTTTACATTTATTTCTGCTCCACTTGTCTCTTTCTTTCACGGTGGTCCTGAATGTCTCACTAAAAATAATCATTCAATGGATTTAGTATTCCAAGTAAGAAATCTAACCCATTATTTTTGTATTCTGCCTTTCTCAATTTCTCAAGGCATGCACAGAGTAAGTATGATTTGCAGCTAAAATATCACACAAGTGACTTCTAACTTAATTTTCCATGGAGTCTATTGTCCACTGAAATCCTATGATATGGACTTCCTCTGTCTGCATTATTCTCAACACTCTGATTTTCTAGGTCCTACCAGAATATCTGATGAAGCTCTGTATACAGCTTCCTAATGCTTTTGACATCTTAAAACATGATGTTTTCCATAAAAAGAGAACATTCCAAGGTTCTGTCCAGCAGTGAAATCAGTCTTTGCATATATTTTTTTGTTGTTGTTGTTCTAATTTGCCACTTTGTTGCTGGGACTAAATCCCCTAACCAAAAGCATATCAGCTCATGAGCTCATGAACGGGTTTATTCATTTAGTTTGGTACTGTCAGATCACAGCCCATCATTTTGGGAGCTTAGCATAGGCAAAGCCTATAAAAAGCAAACCTGTCTGAAAAGAAAACAATAAAAAAAAAAAAAAGAAAGAAAGTAGCTACATGTGTCAAAGAAAATGTTAAATCTAAAAGTTCCCTACCACAAAATATCCAGGAACTCTGGGACATTACGAAAAGACAAAACATGCTAATGATCAGATTAACAGAAGAAGGATGAGATCAAAGGTCCACATGATATTTTCAACAAAATCATACAAGAAAAATTTCTTAACCTAAATGTCTATCAAGGCAAAAGAAGCATACAAAACACCAAAGAGACTGGACCAGAAAAGAAATTCCTCTTACCACAGAATAATCAAAACTCTATACATACAGCACAAGGAAAGAATAGGAAAAGCTTCAACAGAAAAAAATAAAATAAAATAAAACAGACCACACTAACCAACCAATGAATAGACAAACAAAAAACAACCAAGAAATAAATAAAGGCATATCTTTGAAATTAATCTTGTATTCTCAGTTAAGATGCTGGAAGTTGAAGGGCTTAGACGGTGTGCTTCTGACTCTGAATAAACGACAGAAGCCAACACAAATTATTAAGCATGCCCAGAGACTTTCAATCAGCAAATGGAGAAAATAAGATGCTTCATGATAAGGTCAAATTTAAACATATGTATCTATAAATGTAGCCCAACACAGGGTGCTAAATCAACCAACACCACTACCAAAATACCAGGATTTACAATCACTGTTTGTTGATATCTCTTAATACCTTTAACCAAAATTCACCAATAAGAAGACACAGGTTTACAAAATGGATGATAAAACAGAATCCGTCCTTCTTCTAAATACAACAAAAACAGCTTCACATAAATCATAGACAGTATCTCAAGGTAAAGGGTTGGAAAAAGATATTCCAAATTAATGGACTGAAGTATCAAGCTGTTATAGCAATTTTAATATCTAACAAAACAGACTTCAAACAAAAACTAATCAAAAGATGGCAAAGTACAATACATATTCAAAGATATCCAGCAAGATAACATTTCAATACATAACATCTATGCCTCAAACATAAGAGCACCCAATTTATAAAAGAAAAACTTCTGCAGCTTGCATCACATCCTGGCCCTGATAAATGGATAGGGGAAGACTTCAATACACCACTCACACCAAAGACAGGTCCTCCAGCCCAAACTGAACAGAGAAATATTCCAGCTAACTAACATCAAAAACTAAATATACCCAAATAATATTTACAGAACATTCCACCCAAACAAAAAGATTATTCCCTCTTCTCAGAAACTCATATACTGTTCTCCAAAATTGATGAAATACTTGAACAGTGGAAGTATCAAATGAAAGAAACTAGAAATAACCTCCTTCATCCTATCAGACCACTATGGTTTAAAGCAGCACATCATCGATAATAAAAACAGTAGAAAGCTAACAAACTCATGTGGAATTGAACAACACTCTACTGAATAAAAAAATGGATCAAGACTGATATAAAGAAATTAGTGACTTTCTAGAAGTCAGTGAAATGAATACACAACATATCAAAACTCACAGTACACAATGGAAGTGTTGACCAGAAGACAGGACCATAGCACTATTTTTTCCATTCAGAAAAAAAAAAGAGTGATCTCTTACAAGTAACTTAACATCGCTCATTAATACTCTAGAGCAAAGAAAGTAAGCATAACCAAAAGGAGTAGACACTGAAAAACTATTGAACAGTGTCTTCACTGGTAAAACCGAATGTTTCCACAGGAAAAAAAAATGGTGGATCCTATCAAAATTGATAATGATTAGATTTGAATAGTAGAGATCTCCTGACTAAGCAGAGGTAACGGTTAATCAGACAGTGTGGTCATTCAGTTCAAACTAACTTAATAAAGACTAAAGTTTTTTTTTTCTTAAATAAAAAAGGATACTCTTGTTGCTTCATATTAAAAACAGATAAGAGTTTTAAAATGTTTTAAGTAAATTGAATGGTATAAACTTGTTTGAGTTGGAATGATTTGGAGTGAATATAACGTATTTGAGCAGCACGGTGATAGACCATGCATTTAATCCCAGCAGAGACAAGCAGTTCTCCATTAATTAGTAGTTTTCTAAATTCAGGAGTTACAATGACAGGGTGTTGGTGGTTCACAGCCTTAATCCCAGCATTTGGGAGGCACATGCCTTGGACATATGGCCTGGGAGGCAGAGGCAGGCACATAGGATTTACAGTGATTTTATTTAAAAGCTGCTTTTAAAAGGCAGGCTGAAAATCAAATTGAATGCCTTTTATTATCTAGAAATTAATACACTTTAAGGTATATTTGTAAACTTTCAAAGATTTTTTAAACTTAATTGAGATATTATACTTTTTCTATTTCCAAAAACCATTTTGCTCTATAAAAGATATAATATGCCCAAAAGGTACAACCCTCACCCCTGAATTATGGATGGGGCAGGGTTTTGATTTAATCTTTCAGGAGAATAAAATCATCCAACTAAAGAATATGGAGACCACTGGACACATGAAACTTCTGAAGAAAATAACAGATCACCAAACAAAAATGTCAAAAGAGAAGGAGTAAACTGGCCAACTGGTATCACTCACCTTCATCAACTTTATGTTGTCTCTTCTTCCTTCTACAGACATGAATGCAAATTGTCTTTATCTATTTGCTAAAGAACAATCCAAAATCTCAATCTCATATCAAAAAAGCCACCTGGTAAGAAACAGAGGAAAACAGAAAAATAAGGGATGATTCCATTGCCATGAATCTCATAATCTTCTGGCATGGTGTGACTTTTGTACTTACTACAAACTTCAATAATCAAGAATGTGTACAGTGTTTGTGAAAGAATAAGGGGGTGAGAAAAAAAGCCAAAAAAATAAGCCTAAAATATAGCCAAGCTAACATGAAAAGACATAAGTAACTTCTAGCATGAAAAATTTGCATGGGACCAGAGATACCTTTGATTTTCTAATTAATACAAATTAAATAAACACAGATTTCACAACTGCTAGAAGACAAACTCAAAGTGACACCTAAACAGTTATATTTTTTCTGACCTCCCAGCTACTACTAACCTCCTTTACAGAGAGTCCTTTGCTTTAGAAGTCTCTTAAAAATGGAGGTGATCATAAGCTGGCTATGGCTTGCAGTCCTCATGTCCCCTTGTGGGTTCAGGCACAGCCCAGCCCTTGCAGACACTCACACAAAAAAAATGGAGAATAATTTAGTTTCTGTTTCCTGCTGCATGATTTATGTCACAATATGTGGAATCTTTCCTATCCACTTATTTAAAACGAGACACACCTGACAAAATTTTGCATCTCAGAAGTTCCTTTTGTACCCTGGAATTGAATTTCCCTAAATCACGCCATTGTGACTGGTGGTAGTTGAAAGGTTAAAAAAAAACATAAGTATTGATGAGAGTTCACCACCACCACTTCTTTTCTTCCAGTTTCAAAACGAGTTGTAAAATTTCTTATGCAAAGCTCTACGTGGGATACAACATTCATCATTTCTAGAAATGAGACCTTCAGTTTTCCAAACTGTCCACTGCAAAACCAATGCCTGGGTGTGA
>JAEOAE010001705.1:0-11273 GCA_036365155.1 Meriones psammophilus | reverse complement strand
AGAAAGTTTATTATAGATAGAAGAGCACACCCACAGGCGAACATCTGGAAGAAACCCAGGGTGAACACACCTGTGATCCATGGGAGGAGAGGAGGAGAGAGAGGAGAGGGCGCCAAACCATCGAGACTATGACAGTAAATAGATGAAACAGATCAGGGACAAATTGCGTAGATAACAGAAGAAAAGGGCACCTAGGTTGGGGCCGAGCCCTGGGCTAGAGAGGGCAGTGTATGCCTGCCATGTCCTGTAACCAGTAGGGACTAGGCGATGCTGGGAAACCTGGTAGCTAATTCTGCTCTGAACTGTTAAATGAAGCACCTCAGCCATTTGTCCCAGGATTTCATCCTTAACGGTACCCAGGTCCCCCCACATGCAGTCTACTCTGGTCATCCACTTTTAACACGTGGGACTCAGATAGCTCAGCATTCCTGAGGACAGGACAAAGGACCTCACAAGCGGCTGATGGCTGCGGTTTCCATCAGCCGGGAAGGACCAACCACCAGCTCACTGCTCAGCTCCTACTCCACCACCAAGTTGGTGGCGGCTGGCCACCCACTCACCATGTCTTCACTTTGGAAGTCGCCTGAAATCCCCTCAGAGGGACCCAGCAGCTGAGCTCAGACCACTGGATGCCAAACACTCCAGAGCTCTCAGCTTCCAAAGCAGACCTGCAACAAACTGCCAGGAAGAACCACTCCCTTCCTCTGATTACAGGCCTGGGAAGTCCTGATTGGCCAGTGAGAATTGAGCGACATGAGCACCTCCCTAGGCTCACACAGTGTACTGAAAAGACAAAGCATACTGCTTCTGGCGGAGGAGGAATGAATGCATGTTGGCTAATTACAAAAGCAATGAGGACCTGGCCCAGAAGAAGCTGACTCGGGAGAAGCCTATGCTCCGCGCAGACACCTTGATCCATGACTTGAACTTTGGGTCCATACGTGGAGAATCAGGGGCCACACCTTTTCAGATCTCAAGGAGATTTCTTTGTCAGAAGACTTGTGCCTGTTGTCTACTGGCCTACCCTACTGTCTTCCAGCACTCAGGAATCTTCCCTTCTCCCTCCTGAAATCAAGGTGGATAGTTTAAACAACCCATTACTCATTTTTCAGTGGAGTGAACCATCTGTCCCAGGAAGGCTGCCAAAAATGCTGACAATTAAAGAGATTTTAGGAAACCAAATGACATTGTTATTGTGTGCCTTTACAGTGGGGTCAGTGAACTGAAGCTACTTTTCACCTGGCAGGTATCAAACAACCCTGGGAGAAAAGCAAAAAACAAACAAACAAACAAAAAATAGCAAAACAACAACAACAAAAACCCCAGGTGATACACAATTTAGAGCAGGCATATCTTCCTCTTGAGAAGGTTAGTTCTTTATTCTGATTCTTGAATACCTATGCTCTAGAGCACACAAATGTCAAATCAGGACATTTATTGATCATCTATAATTGACTACCTCACTTCATATTCTTAATGTCAACTACTGTCAAAGCATGAAAACTTCCTCCCTCTTCTTGCCCATCCTTTTCAGTGCTGTGACTACAAAAGCTCCAATACTGGTCTCACTCCTTACACAGTTCCTTCTTCATTTGTAAGGCCCCAATAAAAGCCAGAGAGGTTAGAGGACTCTCATTCACTGGCCTACTTTTTCTTCTCATGGACCAGTAAGGCCCAGCCTGGATGGATTCAGGACTGTCTTCTCAGCACTAGGAAGCAGACACAGGTCTTGGTATTCAAGGTAATTTGCAATTACATAGCATGAGACAAGCCTGGGCTATAGGAGACAATGTTCTATAGGGAAGTAAATAATACAGAGCACTTGAGAAAATAAAAAGTAACATTGTAATTACTAAGAAACACTAGGGACTAAATAATAATAAGATATTAGAGCTATGATGCATTTAAAGAAAATGCAATTTAAAGAAGAAACTAAGAGTAGCCTTTTTGAAAAGATTTATAAAACTGGAAAATGCATAGATGTTGTGACCTTGAGAAGTTCAGGCCATTCCTGGTAAAATAATGTCATTAATAAGACATCTCTAAGACATGTGTATGTGTCTATATAAAAGTTATGACACAAAGGCCACAAAAGTTCCCCACAGAGGACATAGAATACTATGTAATAAAACCACCAGTGCCATGCATGGAAAACATTCTCTATCACATGAACAGTGTCAACACATGAAAAACCCTTAGGTGCTGTTTCAATTACCTTTGGTTCTGTTCCCAGAATTTGAAGGTAGCCCCATTTCTAAACCAACATGGACTTCAGAAACAGGCCTCAGAGAATTCAGCTTGGATTTGGACCTGAAAGCCTCCTGCATGAAACTAGATTTCACAGCACTGGATGTTTTTATTTATTGATTATGATGTCTGCAAGCAACCAACAGTGTTACACAGCTATACCTATAAACTACAACAGTAATTACCATGGCAAGATATCCCTATGGTTTTCATAGTGGCACTCATATCTTGATGTTAAATAAAACCTGATCAGGTGAACTGAAGGCCCAACAAAGTAAATGGAAAACGTGTGATATTAGAAACCTAGCCAAGTACTCCAGGAGAGTGAAGTCATGGATCTTAGAAAAAGAACCTATAGCATTCAACTTAGTGAACCACAACTATTGACCTAATTCTAATTTATACACTTCTATCTACTTCTCTATATCCACTGCCTTCCTCATAGAAAATCATTGAAACATGAAAATTAGTTGAAATGCCATAACAACATATTGCACAATAATGAGCCTCTCTCTCTTTTGCTCTCTCTCTCTATATATATATGTACATATACAGATGAGCATAAATATAGCATTATTTATAAATATGTCACATGTAACTATAAATGTAAATTTTATACCATGGAAGACATAAAATTCAACTCTAATGTTAAGATCAAGAACTATGAATATTATGACTATGTTTTAAAGAGATTGTCATTAAAGTAGAATTCAATGCACTATAATTGGTATAATGGTGAATATTAAGTGTATGTGTAAAAATCAATCTGTAATACTGGGCAAAACTAATTAAAAAGTATTCAACACTTGGTGAACAAACTAGCTGTTTAACAGTGTATGAACTGAGTAAAATAATAATTATTCCCTCAGAATGGTAATGTAAAAGAAATGCAGATCTAGCTTGGCATTGTCTCAGAGTGAGTCATGCAGTGACTTGTGTGCTCCATTTTGCAGAGTTTGGGAACTGAACATATGTACCATGCCATAGGTTCATATACAGAATTCCAATGTCCCTATTGCCTTAAATTCTGGGAAGCATTGTTTCTAACGTTATGCAATTGTTTAGAGATGGCAACTCTCTTCATAGCCTACCTCTGCAGAAAGTTGAGGTTAAAAGGTGTCAGCATGTTTATCCATTGGAAAGCAACAATGTTCTAGACATTATGAGATGAAAGTTTCCAAATATAAAATATAATTGTGTAGGTCAAACAGTTATGAAAAAGATTTAACAATTTTAAAAGATCTGGTCATAAAACACATAGGCAAAATAATATCTCCACAAAGTAACATTAAATATGATTTTTCACTTTAAAATTGTCTAAATGAGAAAAGTCTGTGGACCTGCTAAGAATACATTGAGTTTACAGAGGACTGCTGAATCAGATCAGCACATAAACGTCCCAATTCCAAAATGTATGTCAAGAAATATACTGAATTGGGCTGGAGAATATGTATGTCTTGATTCAACATGACACAAAATCTGTATATTCCATCTAAACTGACAAAATCAGATTTGATGGGGAAGACCTCCTAAAGATCCTGTCTGCAGACAGAAAAAGGGGAAATAGAAAAGGTCAAACAGGCCAGTTAAAGGAGACAAATCCTGCACAGGGAACATCTTTGACACTGACTAAGACATGAAAAATGTCTCAGCCAGAACTGCAACTGGGCATAGCCAATAAATCTTTGACTCACAATCACCTGGACTTACTTACCATACTATTCTTTTGGATGGCATAGATAAAAATGTATATTTTATAGTTTGGTTCTTTACCTAATTGAAGAGAGAGCAGGAGTATCAACTTTAACTGAACTGTGTTTAAATATACAGACAGAGCTACATTTATCATGAATATAAAACATATATGATGCCCTTAAAGAAATTCTTTTTTGCAGATCAAGAGAACCAGACACCAAAACAGAAGACAACTAGCCCAGGTGATCCTGCCTCATCAGATGGCCCCACTGAAAAACTGCTTCTTCTAAAAATCTGCTTCCAGGGCCACTTAAAAATAGCTAGCTAGATAGTTGTCCAGCATTGCAAAGTGTTCCAGTCAGGACTTCAGATAAAACCCAGAACTCATGCGTTAGCATGCAGAACTGGACAGCAATGTTAACAGCTAGACTTTCTTAAGACTGGACAGTATCCCACCCACTGGGTGAGAAAATCTCTTCCTATCTATTAGAGCCTAAATGCTGTCTAAACAGGACAATGGCACATTGGAAATTTGACTGCCAATCTTTGTAAGAACAAGGTAGGCAAGTCTAACTTGCTTCAATCCTGTGCCTGTCAAATGTTCTGAGCCAGAAGGCTAAAGGTGTTGCAACAAAAAAATTTGGAAGGATTCTGAGGAAGTGTCAGGCCACAAATATCTATACTTTTTGTACTTGCCTGCACTTCTACATATTGGGTAATATTTTATTTCTTCTTAAGTAAGTCTCTGACAGGGTTGAAGAGTAGATATTATAGTCTCACAGTTAAATTGAAATTGCTTAGGATGATAGAATTTGATAGTTGTTCTGACTCTGAGGGTTCTTAAAACATACAAACGTCAATCTTACATGATAATTTTTATAATTGTTTTTATTAGATATAGTTTGTTATTGTAAGAAAAAGCCCTTCATTAGGCTAAAAGGCCTAATCCAGGGCAATCAAGGGCAGTGACGTGATTGGCAGCCATCTTGGTTATAAAAAAAATGTGGTTTCCCTAGCTGCCAGCTGCTCTTACTACTTTGTTTCTGTCACATTTTTTACATAGGTACAAAACTACTATCACTTATGGGTACTAAAAGGCTGTTGAACCCCTTCTTATCCCCATTTAAAGCTGCCTATCTGCCCTATCCTTTCCCACAGATGAGAATCCCTCTAGGAGAACTCAGCCTTACTGCTGATAACGACCCGGTACTAGATATGAAGTTTCCTGGTTTTGGCTGGGCTAAGCCCCTGATCTGCAGTCCTATTTGGTTGATGAACCACTAGCCACATGGTCCAGTTCCATTTCCTCTTTCTCATGCACAGGAATTGCTTCTTCATATTTTCTTCCCTTTGGGAATCATGTAGCTTCTACACTGATATTTGTCCTAGTCAAATATTGAATATCTATTAACACTAAAAGTGATCAGAGAAGAAAAAGGGATTCCCTGTATTTCTTTTCTCAACGTCCTGTCTCTTTCTCTTTGTCTGCTATCCCACTAAATAAAAATATTCCCTGGTTGCTTTTCATACTCTCAAAAGAAATCTTAAGATTAAACTGGAAACTTTAAGGTGACCACATGGTATCAACACTTTTAATCATAAGTAATTCTCTGTTTGTTTTATCCCCTTTTAGATAAGGAGAGGAACAACTCCCATTTTAAATTGGAATGGATTTTTATAAAAATTCCAAGTTATATTTTACAACATGCTATGCAATATGCCTCAACCCTGGTTCAACATAATTTTTCTAAGATGCTAAAATTTCAAGATTATAAAAGTCTATTCAAATTAAGCTAATTTAAAATGTCTGTCTAACTGCCTGTGACTTTATCTATTCCTAAATTAATAAATAAATGCTGTTTTTTTCTGCCTTGAGCTGCCTGTGATACAGATTTATCACTAGCCTTTCTGGCTAATGCATTTGGTAAAATAAATTCAAAGGTAATATTAAAATTGCTTTATAATGTCTACTATAGTGTTATTTATTCTAAATCTCAGAACTTGAGGGTTAGTAAATAAAAGTTTTGGCCAACATACCTTTAAGCTATATGATATAGTTCCAAGCATACTATAAATTAATATCTGTTAATTTTAGAGTTTATTTATTCATTTTAAAAGTTGGTCATTATGCTTTATCTTCACTATCAAGGTTAAAATAATCTTGGTCTTCTTTTCTAAGTATAAAAACATTATTAATCTATAGTATGCAGCTTTAGACTTTTTATAAAAGGTGTAGACAATATTTATGACTTTTAAGGCTCCAATTTAACAGGGACAAAACCTAAAGCCCTAATATTTGATGGTTAAAAATGCAAGTTAACATTCAGTCATCTCACATGATCAAGTCCTCTAACATGTCCAAAATATATTTATATTCCTACAGATGCAAAAATGGTCTCACTGCTATCTCTTTTTAATATTTTTATTTTTATTATTAGTGATTTTTAATAACTCTGTATCCCAGCTGTATTCCGCTCCTCATTCTCCTCCCTTTCCCTCACTGCTATCTTAATTGAACAGCTAAGGATGGTCCTTGAGTCACCATACAGGATCAGGTAAAAAGAATAAAGAGAAATCTTCCTGACAGGCTCATCTATGGCATAAACTATGCTCCAGACCTTGGCTGCTGCTCTGAGAGACTGTTGGCATTCCACACAGAAAAACAAGAGGTCTTTAGTGTCCTCATCCAGTGGGAGTGTAGCCAAAAGTCAACTGTGCCAGGTGACTGCTTGAAATGCAGCTTAAGGGAACACTGGTCCCATGGCTGCCTCAACAAGCCATGACTACCTGCTGGCAGACTGGCTTCTGATAGTCAGAATGCTCTCATGCAGGCTTTTGCTCTATGCCCAGCCATGGTGGCTCAACCAGTACAAGAGCCACAGATGCTTTCAGCCTTCCTGCTCATTGGCCTGGCAGAGGACAAATGGCTCCTAGATTCAGCAACCTCCAACACCATCGCCCAGCCCAGGATAACGGGTCTGTTTTGCGGATATGTTTTGGCCTCAAACTAGGGTCCCTTGGCCATATTGTCAATTTCTGTGTTGGGAGACTTCAGATGCCTTCTCAGTTCTCTTCATATGCTGGAGACCAGGCCTTAAGCCTCATTGGTAGAGTTGTAAGGTCTAGGTGGTCTAGTTTGCTTCAGACTGAAAAAATCAAGCCTTAGTTGTAACCTTTTGTTATCCCTTTGGCTAAAGAACAATAAATGTTCACAGCAGTCTCACATATGTCTCATTCTAAGGAACTAGATACAAAGGCCTATCGAGAAGAAGTTTAAATTATAAAGCTTCTACAAAGTGTTTATGGGTCTAAGAAATTTTTTAAGATTGATAAATATAAACTTAAAAATGGGCTAAGCCTGTTTTCCATAATGTATAAGCTTGGAAAAAGTTAAGACCAAGTGAGCTTTTGTCCCTTCTACTTCATGAAAGGCTTCTGCCTTTCCACAGTTCACCTTCGAGAATGTTGATGCTGTTAACACAAAGGTGTATGTCTACCACCTTTTCTACAATGTGCATTTCAATGCATGTTACAATGGTGATGCTACCATCTCTAAAAGTTTATCTTCTTTATAAAACTTAAAAGGATCCTTGTAAGCTGCAGAGAAGCCAACTGAACCCACAGCTCAGATCAATTAAGCTCCACATAAGTACTATACCTATTGTGTATCTCAAAAGGAGGGATTCTTCCTTCTCCCTTCCCTGGTTTTGGAACTCCTCTTTCATGGCTACCCAGTTGCTATATGCACACATCAAACACCAGTTGATTGATGATTTCCTTTCCATGTTCTACATAAATGCTTCCCTTTGTCTGAGAGACTGATGGGTATCTTTCCATTTCCCTGGGAAAAGGAGGTATCCTCCCTTTTGGCCGACACCCACACAAATGCCTTCCCTTGGCTGAATCATCTTTTTCTTTTACCAACAAGGTTTCCTGGCTTTCCTTTCCTCTCCTGTGTATGGCATTTCCTCTGAAAATCTTTGTACTAGTTGAGCTGTGTCTCCTGAGAGTCTAACCTGTGGCCCCTGTGTTGTAAGTGGTGATTAATATTTACTATTGGTTTATCTTTTATTAAAGCTTGCTGTTAATCCTAAACAGCTGCATAACCAAATCTCCACACAGAGACCTGGTTTATTTAGGTAACCTAGAAGACAGTGCTGGACAATAATTACACTTTCCTATACCTCCAAACCCTCATAGTTTCCTAACATTTAGATTTGACCCATTATACTTGCTTTTTGCGAAATCTTAGGTCTGGTTCATGCTCTCCATGCTGTTCCAAGATCTCTCCTCCAGGTCTCTCTCATAGCTCTCCTCAAGCCTGACTCTCCCAGCTCTCTTCCCATCTTCCTGTCCTCTGGCTCCTCCCTCTCTTCCTGCTTCCTTTCCCTGCTCAACATTGTGCCTTGTTACTTTATTTTGGATGTTTGCACAAAGTTGAGACAGGTGATGTTTAGAATAAGTATCACAATGCAATGTCTGGATTGAAACCAGAGAGTGGGGGAGAGAAAGCAGCATTTGAATGAACAAGGGTAAAGTGTATACATTTGAAAAGAACATTATACCAACATTTCCCACTTTAAGTCCAGTAAAAGCCTCCTTTTCTTTCAATACAATAATAATTTTGAAATTATGAAAACTGTTAGGTAAAAATCTACATGTGCAATGTCCAGTGCATGTGTATTTAGCAACTTAGGAGAAAGTATCTGATCATCTTATCTATCTTGACAAGTTTAAAATTCTATACCTAAATTAACTTTTATCCCTATTGGTATTACCTATAGGAAAGCATTTCTTAACTTCTAAACAACTTAAGCTTAATTGTGGAACTATAACTCTTTGATCTTTAACCCCATCAGAGACTTGAGAAGAAATAAAATTAGGTATTAGAGTACATAGGAAGTGCATGTCAGCAACTTCCAAAAGATTAAAAATTGACAGAAACTGTTTGCTGCCTGAACAGTCATCCATAACTCTCTGTAAATTTGGGGCATCATCTTCACCCTTCTGGCTCAGAATATTTGACAGACATACATGTGAAACAGGAACTATTTAGGGCTTGCTTACCCTGTCTTGGCAGAGTTCAGCAGTCAACTTTTTCTACATAAGCTTGCCCATTTTGGGCAGAATTTGTCTGTTGTGAAGCAAGGGTATTATCTTTACCTGAGTGGCTTGTTTGCCACATTTGAGCCATCTCCATATGGAGGTTCTTCGATGCTCATTATCTTCTTTCAGGTAGGTGGGGGGCTTCCAGGAGATGACCTGTCTCATTGTCAAAGAATCTTTAGAATAATAAAGACATTTTAAAATGCCATATTCTGTAGGACTCTGAAATTTTTGAAGGCTACCTATCTTTATATCATCAATATGTCTACAAAATCAGATCTACCTGTTAAAACTCAGATGTATGCTCATGTAATAAATTAGACTAGTGTCTGACATGACTATGAGTTAAATAACTAGCAATTAACTTGCATTACCTAAAATCCTAACCAGTTTTTCATAGCAGTTTAAAAGTATTGGAAGTAACTTTGAATTAGTATCAATATTATAAAGCTTATACCAATGTATCAAAGATATGTATTTTTGTATCAGTATGCAAATTCCTATACCAGAGTTAAAATTAACCTTACTTGAGAATAACAAATAAAACCCTAAGCTGAATAAATTCAATAATCTACCTTCTGTCTTATTCCTATAAAAAGACCCACTGCCTTATACTATTTTTTTTTAACCCCTTTTCTCCTCATCTAAGAAAGAAAAAGGAAAAGAGAGAAATCCCTGAGTATTACCTTGTTTCACTCTGAATATGACCATTAATAATTATAAACAGCTCTCAATTACAATAAAATTTCATAGCAATAGCAAACAACCAAATACATACCCAACCCTCTTTAAGGAAAGTTGGATGTTGTTCTCATGGATTTCTTCTAGCTGACATTTTGGACATGTAGAAATCCTGTAGGGGCCCAAGTAAAATTGGGAAAAAATGGTGAATTAAGTAAAACAATAATAACATTTGGTCCAGTCTTTGAATGTTGAGAAAGTCCTCAGGCTTAATAAAAGTCCTCTTTTAAAGAGACAGCCTGAAATTTTCTGGACCAATAACGATTAGTAGCTTTTCTTCAAAGATCTTTTCAGAGCAGACATTGATGAGATACAGCAATTGAAGCAATAGAGGCAGGAACAAGCAGAATGCTGGGACATGCAAGATGCGGGAACTGATGTGTCCATGTCTCAACATGCTGAAGAATGATTCTGTTATGTTTGATCCATCATCTCTGGAGTCCAGTTCTTTTTCTGCAAACACCTAATTTCACAAGCATAATAGAGTTCTAAAATTATAAATATATGAGAGGTGCAGGGATGCAACTAAACTGTAAGCCAATTTTATCTATGCAAATTGAAAGAATAGAATAATATATTTTGAGGACATTATAGCCAAGGATTTATTGTCAAAGCATTGTTGAATTTCTACTATATATATATATATATATATATATATATATATATATATATATATTTAATCTCTCAGTTAGTTTTATAGTTTGTTCCCATGTAAAGGGATCAGAGCAAGATAAATTACCATTATTATTGAACATACAGTCATTATCCTGTTGAAATCCAAAACAAGGTTGGATAAGTTAAAATAGCTTTTTGGGCTCTTGCATGCCTGTTGTATTAGGCCAAGTTGCTACCTATTTCCCTAGAAAAGCCTCTAATTAGAGAGACAAGTTGTTTGTCTTGAGCAATAGAAAACACATGTTTTAAGTAAACTTTATATAAACTCCTTTTTAATTGAGAATATATGCATACCATAAGTGTCTTGTAGCTGTTTAGAAGTTTAGCCCTAGATTTTTATAGATGGTGTCCTATCCCCTTTTTATATAGAATTGGTAGTTATGCCTTTATAGCCAAACTTTATATAAACTCCCACTTACCTTTAGCATTTAAGCATACCCGAAGCATCTTGTACCTGGGCTTTACATTCATAATGGCTATTTTTTGGCTTGCCCCTTTTTCCTACAGAGTAGACAGTTATGCCTTTATAGCCAAACTTTATGTAAACCCTCAGCAATAAGCATATAAACTCTGTTACCCTTAGCATTTTAGTATATTCTAAGCATCTTTACCTGGCTTTTTTACATTGGTTTGGGCTATTCTTTGGCTTCCCATCTTTTTGATATAGGATGGACAGTTTTGTTTTTTGAACATATGAATATAATTTTTGAGTGTTTAAGAATAAACCAGGTTGGCATGTACTTTGCCATCTTTAAGCCTCTTGTGTCTTTTTTTTTTTTTTACATAGGCATGGCCTAGAGTTTTCCCTG
>JAEOAE010001870.1:0-10826 GCA_036365155.1 Meriones psammophilus | reverse complement strand
AGCAAATGGTCTGGTCTTCAAGATCCCACACTCAACTCCAACACACACATGGCAGCTCAGGACCTTCAGTTCCAGGTCTTCTGACACCCTCATACCAACACAAGTGAAATAAAACCAATAAGTAAACAAACTCAGAAAGAACTAGAGAAGTTTCCAAGGGTGAGAAAAACTGTGCAGAGGTATCTACTGGTATGAAAGACAGCTAATACAGAGAGACATCGTCTCAAAAACTTGTGTCAACAAAACAAGAAATAAAATTAAAACATAGGCCGGGAATGGTGAAGCATGACTGTCTTCCCAGGTCTCAGGGAGTCAGAGAGAGGCAAGTGGATCTCTCTGAGTTCCAGGCCAGCCTGGTCTACAAAAACCATGGCTACCAAGGCTGAAACAAACAAACAAAACAAAAACAGAAACAAACCAAAACAAAAATAAATAAATGGGTGAATGGATAAATAAATAAAGCAGGCAAACACAAACACACACACACACACACACACAAAACACAATGAATTAGAGTCTGTGTTGGTGGTGGCAGTACAGGCCTGCACATTACCTATCTCTCTGAACAAATTCTAACTCTAAATGGGAAACTTACACACTGGGCTTGTAAGGATACTGGCAAGAAGCCAGGCAGATGAGGCAAAACAAACACACACACAATATGAATAATACAGTCAAACTCTACCAAGAAATGAGGGAGGAGGCTATGGCTGGGATACAAATTAAATAACCTGTGATTAATATTAAAAAAATAAAATATAATATTAAAAACAAACAAACAACAACAAACTAAGGAAGAAATAATTCAGCAACAAGCTAGAGGGAGAGACAAGAAGGCTCACAGCAAACTGGTTCAGTACCATTGCAAAGAACCAGGTTTTGGGAATGGGGTCAGGAAATAAAAACCAAAACAAAAAACAAAACAAAAAAAAAGTAGAAGCAGGCTTTTTCTTGTTTCAAGGCAAACTGATCTCCAGAGCAAGTGGCAGGGGACAGCCACTACATGCAAACTAAAAAACCAAACCAGAAAAAAAAAAAAAAAAGAAAATCAAATAAATGAAATGTGGACTCACAGATTGTGCAGGAACAATGCCTATGACGGAAAGACTATGTATTTAGTTAGTTTTATTTATTCTATATTTATTCTTTATCATATATCCTAAACCCAGCACAACCATAACCCTAACCCTTACCCTAGCACAACCCTAACCCCCAACCTAACCCTTTACCTTATACCTAAATCTAACTTTAAAGGTAACACTAACCCTATCACAACACTAACCCAACCATAACCTTACACCTTAACTCTAACCCTAAAATAACCCTAAAGCTAACCTTAACCCTAACCATAGCACAACCCTAACCATAACCATAACCATAGCCCTAAAACCAGCAAAACCGTGGAACCGTAGCAGAACACTAACCCTAACCCTAAAGCTAACCCTACCCATAACCCTATATGTAACCTACACTTACCTCTATCCCTACACCTGAACCTGACCCTGACCCTGAGCCTGACCCAACACTGAACATGACCCCAACAATTAACCCTGACACTGACCCTGATCCTAACCCTAAACCTACCACTGACCCTGACCTTAACGGTAAACTAACCTGACACTGACTAACCCCAAACCTGACCCTGACCTCACCCTGGCCCTAAGCCCTAACCCTAACCCTAAACCTAACCCTAAAACTTACCTTAGCACAAAGCTACCCAAACCCTAACCTTGAACATAGCACAACCCTAACCCTAACCCTAAACCTAGCACAACACTTACCCAAACCATAATCCTAGAACAAACGCAACCCTTAAACATAGCAACCATAACTCTAAAGCTATCACAACATTAAAACTAATCCTATCTGTAACCCAACCTAAACCCAAACTTACCACAACCCAAAGATGAACCCTAACTCTAACCCTAGCACAAACATATTCCTAACACTAAGCTTAACTCTAACTCTAACACAACCATATCCATAACACTAACAGTAGCACAATCCAAACCCTAATACTGAACCTAGCACAACCCTAACCCTAACCCTAACCCCTAACCCCTAACCCCTAACCCCTAACCCTAACCCTAACCCTAACCCTAACCCTAACCTCGCTTAGAAACATGTAGAGACCGAGGACTGTCTGGGATCATGGCCAGAAATAAAACACGGGTGAGGGAGTGAGAGGCCTTCAGCAGTGGTGTTTGCCATGTTCCGGCCAGACAAATGCATGCTGGAGTGACTGTAGCATTGGAGTGACTGCAGACACATTTATGGTGGCAGGAGACTAAAAGAGAGGGAGAGGAAGAAAGACAGAGGGAGAGAGACAGAGACTGAGCCATGGCCATGCTAAGAATGGACTGTTACACTGACACTGTGGGGACCTAAGAGAATTGTCGGGACGAAGAGAACATCGTAAGAGAGTAAGAGCTGGATTCCTGTCTTCACCTGCTTTGACCCCAACATCAAACACAGCTTGTAAAGAACTGGATGCAGGTATCCTAGCCTGAATAGGAACCTGGGCACAGGGCAACAAGTGACTAGTTCATGGACTGATTTCTAAATCTAACAAATGGAGTCTGGATTTTGGGAGGGCTATTTAACCCAGAAATGCTGGTTCTGCTTGTTTTGTTTGCAATTTGTCATGATCATGTGTTCTTCAAGACACTGAAGTTCATTAATCCCTTGCATGGAAACAGCTGTATGTTATCCAGTTTAATCAAGGTTTAAACTAAGCAAAATCAAGGTGGGGAAACAGGAGATCATGGTGAGTATAGACCTGTCCTGAGTCACCATGTACAGCTTCACTTTCCTCTTGAGACAGGGTTTCTCTGTGTAACAGCTGTGGCTGTCCTGTCACCTCTTTGTAGAGCAGGCTGGCCTTGAGCTCACAGAGATCCACGTGCCTCTGTCTCCTCCAGCTGGGACTAAAGGTAAGCCACCATGCCAGGCCTACTTTCCTCTTCTAACTCAGGACTAGAGGAAAGACTTTCACACTCAGCAACAGACTTTCAAAATTAAAATTAAGACTTCTTTGAAATGCCTTAAGAATGCATAATGGGGAATGGGTATTTACTGTACGGAGGGGGAATTTTATGGGCAGCAACTGTACTTGCAGGGAGGCAAACTGCTGTCCCTTTAAATGATGGTTAAGGTCACTGCCAGCTGACTTGGTTTCTGGAAAAGTGTTCTAGAGAAAACTAACCAGGCATAGGTTTAAAAACAGTTCCCACCACCCTTCTTTCCTGAGAGGACTTTGCTTGCTATAATCTCACTATAAAGATATCATTATGAGGCAGGTGGTGGTGGCACATGTCTTAATCCCAGCCTCTGGAGGCAGAGGCAGAGGAAGGCAGGATCTTTGTGAGTTTGAGGCCAGCCTGGTCTACAGGGTCAGTCAGTCCCAGGACAGCCAGAGCTACACAGAAAAACCGTGTCTCAAAAAACAATAACCAAACCAAGAAAAATTTCTGCTTGCAAAGCATTTTGGGCCCTAAATTTTGACAAGATAGGGATGAAGTGTGATCTTCAATTTCATGTGCCCAGAAACCCTGTTTCTGATAAGTTTTCCATGGTTGGGCCTAAGACTCCTGAATAAAATCCCACCCTTCTGAATTGGGAAAGAATCTACTTGTCGCTCTTCCTTCTTGCTAAAATGATAAAATTTCTTGTTTTTGAGCTTTAATTAGAAAGACAAACACTGTTTGGGTTAGACTCATAGAGAAAAGCACAAAGGATGGAAATCTGCTTGAGACCTGCCTTAGGAACATTTTGGGAGCCTGGGCTCAGCAGCCTGTATCCTGCCTGCCCCCAGTGGACAAACTTCGCAACTGCTGGGGCTCTGGTTGTCCTGGAGGATGCACTGGCTTTGCTTCCTGGCTTCTGCACCAACAGAACTCTTAGGAGGAAGGAGTCTGTGGAGAGTCTCAAGATCACAGGGTTAAAAAAATGCCACCCAGTACTGCTCTGAAATTTTGCCTTTTAAATATAAATGTTCACACAATATATTCTGATCTCATTTTCTCTCCTCTTCTCCTCTCAGATCCTCCTTGTCCATCAACCCATACCTTGCTTCTCTCTGTAGAAAACAAATGGAAAAGCTGGGCAATGATGGCCTCTTGCTTTAATCCTAGCACTTGGGAAGCAGAGCTAGGTGGATCTCTGTGTCTACACCCTGGTCTACAGAGTGAGTTCCAGGACAGCCAAGGCTACACAGAGAAACCCTGTATAGAAAAAACTGAAACCAAACCAAAACAACAACAAGAACAACAAAACAAAACAAACAAAAACAAAACAAAACACACACAAAAACAAAACAAATGGAAAATAGAAAACAAAACCAGGCTAAAAACAAACATGTTAGCTGTGTTTTATTTTATGTTAAAAATAAAACAAAGGCACCAGAAACACACACATGTTCCTAAAACACAAAATATGAAACCATAATATGGGGCAAAGACCAGTAAGGTCTTCTACTGTTTGTGAAAGCATTATGAGAGGAAAGACCTTCAAAAATACCCCCTGTGTTAGTTTTTGTCGGCCATAAAAAGCATGCACCTGTCCTAAGTTCTAGCATTTTAGACAGTTGAAATATCAAACAAGTGTAACGCAGCCTGGCTGGTGAAAATTCTGGTTAGTTCTATTTGTCAATGGTTGTACTGCTGAAAAAAAGGGGGGGTTCCCTTGGCTATCTAGTTATGGGCCAGCCTGGGCTAAAAAAGATCCTGTCTCTACAAAACAATTACATAAAAATTAAGGTGTCTTAATAAAGGCATGAGGTTTTGGAGAATAAACATAGATGGAAAACTCAGAATTGATTATCAAACAATTAAAGTATGAGTAAGGCTGTCTATCTTGGCATAAAATCTTTGAACTTCCAAAATTGTGATGAATATATATCTACTTTCATTATAAAGTACTGAGCCTAGACCAGCTTGGTAACGCACACCTGAAATCCCAGCACACTAGAGGCAGAGAATGGCAGATCTCTGTGAGTTTGAGGCCAGCCCGGGCAACAGGGGCAAGTTCAAGGACAGCCAAGGATATACTGAGAAACCAAACCAAGTAAGTAAATCAATTAAAACAAACACAAAAATGAAAGATCTACCTACCTTTAGAAGAATCAAGGTGTCAGACCTCCCTCTAGTCGCCATTGTCCCTGATTCCTACTAAGTCTGGCATCTCTGAACTTTAGACCCAGAGGCTGCTGCTGTAGGGGATTGGGCATGCCGGATATCCTATGTAACAACTTCCCAAGCTGCTCCACTCAGCACAGATATGGAACCCGTTGTGTCTCCAAAATCAGATTGTTCTGTTTGTCACAGTGACCTGCAGATCACTTACAGCCCCCTGTGTTCACACTGAAAAACCTTATTTAATGAAGAAATCCTAGTAAGTTGAACTTCATTTGTACCTATCAACATTGTGTTGGAATCAAGC
This sequence comes from Meriones psammophilus, assembly GCA_036365155.1. Classification (NCBI taxonomy): domain Eukaryota; kingdom Metazoa; phylum Chordata; class Mammalia; order Rodentia; family Muridae; genus Meriones; species Meriones psammophilus. Next base: position 5,387 of record JAEOAE010001870.1, on the reverse strand, counting down.
AAAATGAGATTTATCCTAAGTACTTCCCATTTTGTTTTCAGACTCCATTTTGACTGTGATGGTGAAATTCAGTTCAAATTCCCAGGCTCTAGGGGGAGCTTTCCGGATGCCTAGCCAATGTCATCCCAGCCAATGTCATCCGTGAAGATCAGATGATTCTGATTGATGAAAAATTGTGACTGGAACTTAGCACAGATGTTTGTGGATCTCAGGCTTAAAAACTCTGTAACATTCTGGCTAGGAGTTGCAGTTCAGCTGCTGAGTCTGGATTAGTAGCAGGGAGAGTACAGTAAATTTTTGTCATCTACATAAATCTACTAAGTTGAACATTCAAAGACTCAGTCAGCTCAAGTCTGTGCTGTTGTCCCTGACTGGTCAGATTTGGCTGCATGATTCAAATAAAGATGTTGCTTTGCTGGACTCTTGTGACTGTTTCCATTGTTCTGGGTTTTCAGAACCCAACAGCTCTTAGTATCGACATCATCATTCCAATCCCACTCTCCCAAACTCTGCCCATGCCCACAGGGAAATGCCCCTCAGACTTGATTAGTGACCACTTTCACCCCAGATTCTAATCCTGACTTTGCCCCTGAAAAAAGTTACACAGATGGTGGAAAGATTTTAATTATATTCACTGTCCATCAGAATTGATGCTTTATCTACACAGATTTTTTAAAAATGTCTTAACATGTCAATTGTAAGAAAGAGATTTTATTTAAGAAAAGAAAAAGAAACTTTGAATAGTCAGGAGGGCAAAATAAACATCAAGGGTTAGCCCTAGCCGCACCAGTCCAGAAACAGCATGAGGCTCTCATTCTTGTTTTCTGGCTGTGGATGTCATGGTGTATCAGCAAGGTTTAGCTGTCTTTCCTTTCCAGATCCCTCTGCCAGGCGTGAGCCTCCATTTTCAGCAGTTTCGGAGCGGCCTGGGCCCAGGGATTCACTCTGGACGGGCATCCCTCCACCTCTGTGGGTGCTGTCATCTTTGGCTGACTCAGAGTCCACAGGGCCCCTCTCCTGAAGCTCCTTCTCCTTGAGAAGCCCAAAGGCCCTCAGCAGCTCCAGCCATTGGCTCCTCCACAGGCGGCCTTCACGGCGTTCTGGCCCCTCTCAGCCCAAAAGTGGCTCCATCCAGCAGTGTGACTAACATGGGGTCTCCAGCCTCCACGCACTGGGGTGCTGACAGGAGCGTGGCTCAGGGCCTCAAAGTTATCCATTGCCCAGGCCCATGCCTGTTCACGGCCCATGCTGGGTGGCATGTGGGGCTCTGGGTGGTGGTACCCCTTCCAGCCAGCTCTTCCAAGGTTGATTCAGAGAAAGCTATGGCTTCAGCTTCCCCAAACAGGTCAAGCAGCAGAGCCAGCTAAGAGGCGGTTGATGCCCCAGCAGGGAAGCTGCTTTATACAGGTTCTGCTGGTGGTGACAGCTGATGCCAAAGCCCAACTGTGTGGGAATTAGCACACCTTCTCGCAGAGCCAATTGGTTCAGAACCTAATCCTGTCAAGGAGGGAACTTAATCTTTGAGAAAGCACTGCCCCCAGTTTCTTGGAATGGAGAAATGATCAGAAACGAGAGAGATCTAATTAGGTCCATGGAGGTAGAGCTTCCGAGCTGGGTGTAGGTTCACACCTTAATCCCAGCACTCAGGAGGCAGAGGCAGGCAGATCTCTGTGAGTATGAGGCCAGCCTGGTCGATTGAGTGAGTTCTAGGACAGAGCCACGCAGAGAAATCTTGTCTCAAACAAACATACATGCAAACAAAAGAGCCCTGTACTCCACTTAGAATTGTAAATGTTGGAATCTAGGGTTAAATTCCTGCACCAAAGGAGCATTCACATTTGCTATGATTTTCGGATTTTAAAACTAATTAAGTTTGTATTGCAACATTACCCATAGTGGTTTTGCAATATTGACCCTTTCTTCTTTAAGATTTATATATTTATTTTTGATTTGTTATGCATACAGTATTCTGCCTGCACAACTGTAGAGGCAATCGGATCCTCATTATACATGGTTATGAGCCACCATGTGGTGGCTGGGAATTCAGACTTGGAGGAGCACTCAGCAGAAGTGCTTAACCTCTGAGCCATCTCTCTGGCTCTGACCCCTTTGACACAGGGTTTCTGTGTAGCCCTGCTGTCCTGGAACTCGACCTGTAAACAAGGCTGATTCCAACTCAGAGATCCACCTCTCTGCCTCATGAGTGATTAATGGTGTGTGCCTCCACCACCTGACAATAATTATGGTGATGAGAACAATGTTGAGGCTCTTAGGTGTTTCTTCATCCTTGGTCAGAGAAACTTCTCCTCTCCTCCTCCTCCTCCTCCTCCTCCTCCTCCTCCTCCTCCTCCTCTTCCTCCTCCCAGTCATGTATATGATGGCCTCATCTGCATGTGTATGTCTACATGACAAAAGCAGGCATGGGATCCTGTTGCAGATGGCTGTGAACCACCATGTGGGTGCTAAAGTGAATTAGAACTTGGAAGAGCAGCCAAAGCCTAACTCCTGAGCCATCTTTTCTAGCACACTGCCCTGCACCGTATATTTTAAAGGTCCATTTTTATATCAGCTAATATTATGATTTATTCTGCATGTTTTATTATTTCATTATTATTGTTATTATTATTATTATTATTATTATTATTATTATTATTTGTGGATAGGTGTTTTGTCTTCATGAATGCCTGTGCCCTATGCATGCCTGGTGCCTGAGTGATCCACTTCAGATCCAGTGGACCTGAATTACAGATTGTGAATTGCCATGTGGTGCTAGGAATTGACCTTGTAATCTGGAAGCTCAGTCAGTGCTCTTTGACTGCTGAACTATCTCTCCAGCCCATGTATGCACAAATGTATGTATGTATGTATGGCATAGGGTTTCAAGAGGCAGCCATGGCTGTTCTGGAACTCAGTATTTAGATTGATCTGGCCTTGAACTCACAGAGATCCTCCTGCCTCTGCCTCTCAAGTGCTAAGATTAAAAGTGCTGGTACCACACCTGGCTCTCATAAGGGTTTTGTAATCTCTCTCTCTCCTCCTCAAGAGGCTGATTGAGTGTAGGGGTTGTGCTGATAATGTTTTTTTAATGTATACACTTTACCCTTGTTCATTCAATACTGATTTTCCCCCACCCCACCCCCAACTCTCTGGTTTCAACTCTGATATTGCATTGTGACACTATTCTATATCCTGTCTCAACTCTGTGTAAACAGGACAAATAAAGCAACTGACACAATGTTGAGCAGGGAGGAGCCAGAGGACAGAAAGAGGGAGGAGCCAGAAGGCAGGAGATGAGTGGGAGGAGAAGGGGCGAGAGGTGAGCTAGGAGAGAGCTGGAGGAGATCTTGGAAGATGTGGAGTATGAACTAGACCCAAGATTTCACAAAAAGCAAGTATAATGTGGGAAATCTAAATGGTAGGATACTGAGGGCTTGGAGGTTTAGGAGGGTAAATATTGCCCAGCATTGTGTTCTCAGGTTAACTAAAAACCCAGCCTCTGTGTGGTGATTTATTATACAGCTGCTGAGGATTAACAGCAGCATTACTAGAAGATAAACCAATAGTAAATATTAATAACCACTTACAACAGGGTTGTTCCTATTGATTGTTTTGTTTTATTTCTGACACAGATCTCACTAGTCCAGGCTAGTCTTGATATAGCTAAGGGATAACCAGGGAGCTATTTATTTCTTACTTCCTTCCTAAAAGCTGGGGGGTTACAGGCACCCAGCAGACACCACACTAGCTGCAGTATGGCTTTGTGGTCAGTAGTTGGGGTCTAGGTTTGGTGTTTAGGTAACAGATCAGAGAGAAGTTGACAAGATCTACAGTGGGACATAAGAGGAAAGGCACCAGTGGCTCCAGTCAGTGTCTGGCGCCTTTCATGGGGTCAGAGTCTTAATTTGTATGTTTATCTACTTTCACTGACAGGCTGGCATTGCCAAAGCCCTTGCTCACTGTGTAGGCCTTTTTCCATAGTGCACCTGAGATTTAATCACAGGCACATCTGACCTCCTCGGCAGTAAAAACTAACACTAGCAAAGCCTCTCTAAGAGGCCACCTCTGGGCATATTGATGCTGTTGCTCATGCCCCAAAGCAGTTCAGATCAGGCCAGCTCAGAGTTGCCTTCTGGCACCAGAACAGCTACATGGAAGCTTGCTGCAAGGTGCAATCACTGTTTTGGGATCTAGGACAGGTCTCACTGTTGCTTCTCACCAATGGAAGTCTACACAGATTCCATGAGTTGTTGGTGCATATCAAGGACTGGGTTGCCATGAGGGTGAAGAGTTTGCTAGTCTGAATATAACTTCATTTTGAAATAAAGATTTTGACTGGGAACTGAATTGTGGTACCAGGAAATATCACAGAATGTACACCTTGTCAGAAAACAAAGTTAACAGAATAAATAAATAAATAAATAAATAAATAAATAAATAAATAAATAAATAGAATAAATGCTTTCATAGAAAATAGAGATAAAACTCCTGAAATAATCAATGGGAATCGGGGAGAATCAGGTGGGAAAATTTCTCCCTAATGTTTCAGATATGGCTTAGAAAAAAATAGCCATTGTGATTATATGCCTTAGCCATTGTGGTTGTGCGCTCAGAAAAGGTCACTTGCCTGCTAAACTTCACCCAAGTCTTGTAACACTGCAAGGCTTGTGTGCCCCTGCTTGCTGCCCTGAAACCCCTGCTCACAGACTTTCCCTTTAAAATCCTGTTCACCAGAGCTTGGGGTCTTCTACTGCTGCGCTGCAGGAGACTTGGTCCCAGTTTGATCACTCTGTAATAAAGCCTCTTGAACTGCATTGAGTTGAGTCGTCTCCTGGTGGTCTCTGAGGGTCCTGTGAACCTGGCATTACAAGAGAACCAGAGGGACATTCTACTACCCGAGAGTGGCTTAGTGGAGGCCCTCAAAGTGGGCTGCAGTAGGAGTCCTGATCTCAGAGCAGGCGCTGGGCAGGTAGGGTAGTTCTGACCTAAGAGCAGCCATGACTACAGGTTTGTGTTAAACTCATCAAGTCTTGCATGCTTGGTCCTGAAAACCTGTGGGGTGACAAGAAAAAGAAGAAAGGACAGATGCGATATTAAAAGCTTGACTGAGGGGCTGAGCCCTCTCATGGAGAGCCCCACCATCCGCATCCTAGAATTCAGCCTGCCTAAATACAGCAGGAGAAGGAGAAGTCAGCTCCATGGGAGGCCTCTGTAGGGAGCAGTCACAGGCTGGAGGTCATCTGGGAGGAGGAAGCTGGGCATAACTTGCTTTTGTGCTCACTGAACAATTATTTTCCACTTGGACCTTTGGAAGGATTTGCTGCACCTCTGAGACTCAACCAGGGAAAAAGGTTTAGCCAATTCCAAGTGGATCTGACTGTATATTTGAT
>JAEOAE010003805.1:0-11360 GCA_036365155.1 Meriones psammophilus | reverse complement strand
CTTAAAGTATTTAGAAAAGGAAAACAAAAGCACAAGCTTTCAGAGACCCTGCCTTGAAAGCAGGATCACACCCAGCCTGATATAAATAAGCAATGATCACATAGATGATGGAGATCCCATTCTATACTTTGCAACAGGAAAAATACTTATCACCAAGTGTTATTAGATCCACTAGATCAACAGCAGCCACAGAAAGAATATCAGAATGACCTAATAAACTTCTGTGATTGGATTTGATACATATAAGCAGCAAACTTCAATAGCTATTCCATTGTTTCAAAATATAGAACACATCCACATTTGGTGACCTCCCTCCACTACATTAATATAATGTGAACATCGTAAATAATTTACTTCCATCTGCCATGTTTCTTTCATGATTAGGATTCTTAGTGTACAGTATAGTAGCACGCTTGTCTCAAGTATTGTATGTTTAATACCCACTTATGAAGTGAGTATATACCTGTGCCTTTTCTGCTTCTAGATACCTCACCAGGATGATCTTTTCTAGATCCCACCCATTTGCCTGCCAATTTCATGATTTCCTCATTTTTAAAAGCAAGTAGTATTCCCCTGTAATGTACCATACCCTGTATCCGCCTCTTCAACTGAGTGGCACATGGGTTGTTTCTTTAGCTTGGCACACATAAATAAAGCTACAAACATGGTTGAGCAAATGTCCTTGTTGCATACTTGATCAAATTTTAAATATATGCTCAGAGTTATATAGCTGATCTTGAGAATTATTCCTTAAATTCTTCTGAGAAATTACCACATTGATTTCCAAAAAGAATGATATGGTGCTTCGCATTAATACCAGAAGTGAGATGTTCCTCTCCTCACATCCTCTCCAGCATGTGTTGTCATTTGAGTTTTTGATGTTTCTTCATTCTGATAGGTGTAATGATATCCTGGGTTCATTTTGATTTATTTCCCTGATGATTAAGGAAGAGTTTTGAAGGGGGCAGGAGTTCCACAAGGAGAGCAACAGATGAAAAATACTGGGCACAGGAGCATTTTGGGAGGCCGATCCTCCAACCAAAGACCATGCATGGAGATAACCTTTGAACCTCTTCAACTCCTGACTAGATATAATCATGGCAGCCTGGGCCTCCAAGTGAGTTTCCTAGTAATGGAACAGGAACTGTCTCTGATATGAACTCAGTAAAGCCTGGCTCTTGGTCACCTCCCTTACTGGGGAGCAGACCACAGAGGAGGATAATGTAAGACATTTCTGATGAGAGATCTGATAGGCTAGGGTCAGATGGAAAGCAGGAGGACCTTCCTATCAGTGGACTGGGATCAGAAATGGGAGGAAGGAGGTTGGGTAAAAGAAGGGATGAAGGATGGAGCCACAGCAGGGATACAATGAATAAACTGTAATTTACAAAAACATATTTTTTTAAAAGTGAAAAAAGAAACAAACTCTCAGATAATAGAAGACATTTTTGCCACACACCAGGATGTTGTTTTTTATAAAGAGATTTTCAGGTGGCCTTGACTGACCTGTCATGCTTTCTAAACCAGGCAGGCCTCAACCAACACAGATCCATTTCTCTCTGCCAGTCATAGTGCTAGTCTTAGAGGCGATTTACAACAATCCCGGCTTTGTTCTTCTTTTAATTTAATTTAATGTTTTATTTGGCGACATGATGTCCAGTGCATCATTGCCAGTCCAGACTCTTTGTAAACCAGGCTGACTGAAGCCAGAGACCTTCCTTCATCTGCCTCAAGTGCTGGGACTAAGGATGTGTCACCATGCCTGTAGAAGACTTTATTATAGCCTAGTCACACTATGTGACTGTGACATATCTAGCCACACATCTAGACTGTTTTTTTTAGACAAGGTTTCTCTCAGCCGCATGTCCTGGACTTTGTTTTTGTAGACCAGGGTAACAATGAACTTACACAACAGCATGCTTGTATCTCCTGGAGATGGGATTATAGATTTGTGCCACAAAGCCTGGCTCAGATTTTATTTCAATAAGATATATATATGATTTCAAAACATAAATTAAAACATGATTTTTTAACCATATATACATATATATATAATATATATACATATATATTAAACAATATATATATAAATATATAACATATTTATTAAATATATTGGTTTATATTGCTATATTTAGTGAGTATATATTAATTATACATATGATTATTTAGGTATTTCGAGAGAGGGTTTCCTTTTAGCCCTGGCTATCTTGAATTACATCTGTAGACCACCTGACCTTGAACTCACAGAGACTGGCCTGCTTCTGCCTGGGCAGAGCAAGCGGGATTAAAGGCCTATGCCAACATTCCTAGTATTTAGCACCTGCTTCTGTCTTTCCTAGCAACCTGTGATGCCATTATGTGTCTATTGTAGCCAGGGAGGGCAGGTGTGGTTACTTTTGCTCCCTGTGTGCTGATCTGCCTGCCCACTTTGTCTCTCTCTCTTTGGCCCCTCTTGCCCCTCCTGCCATTGTCTGTCTTCTTGCCCTCCCCCTCTCTGCTGTGGTGCCCCCTCTCTCTTCCCTATCATGTCCTGCTCTTCCTTCTTATGTCTCTCTTCATTTCCATCTGAGAGCCCACCCAAGAATGCAAATGACTGTAAAAGTAAACAGCTGTGACTATTCCTATCCTGAATTAAAGCCAGAGCACATAGCTCTAACGGTGGATGAACTGCTCTGATGATAGGCTTGAATTTGGGCCAGACGCAGATAGCTCTCAAAGGGCAGGATGAACTGCTCTGAGATAGTTTTTTTTTTTTTTTTTTTTTTTTTTTTTTTTTTTTTTAAATAAGGGCAGGGTGAATTGTTTGAGAAAAACTCACAAATGGCCAAAAACTGCAACAACTAGCTGTAAACTATCTTCATGCTGTTTTGCTGACCAATCAATGTATAGAGCAAAGTGGCCAGATTTTTTAAGTATAAAACCCTGTGCTTTGCATGCTCGGTCACCTCCCTGTTCTAGAGAGGGCAACCCTATCGATTTGAATAAAACTCTTGCATTTGCATCAAGTTGTGGTCAGTAAGTGTTCTTGAAGGGCACTAACTTGAGCTCCTGAGCAGTAGACTCCAGGTCTGTGCCAACATGGAACTAAAAAGCTTTTGCAATCCATTCCTTAATGATGAAGCAGTTTCTAAATGGGAAACATCTTTACCAGCTACGCAACAGACAGGTTTATAGGTAGACCATTCAAAGAAGTCATGAAATGTAAACATGAAGAAACAAACAATCTAGGAAAGATGATCCAGAGTGAGGTATCCCAGAATCAGAAAGACATACACGGTATACACTCCACTTTTTATGATAGACCTATAAGATAGGATAAACATACTCAAAATCTATACACCTAAAGAAGCAAATGAGAAAGAGGACCTGGGGTTATGATGATCAACTCACTTAGAAAGACAAATGGGATGGACATAGGAGAAAACAACATGACAGAAGCTACCACAGAGGACCCAGAAAGATTCTACCCAGCAGTGTATCAGCAGATGCTGAGACTCAAGCAAAACTTGGGCAGAGCACAGGGAATCATATGAAAGAAGGCGGAGTTAGTACTACCTGAGAGGACAGGAACCCACAAGGACCAAATATATCAGAGTTAATGTGGCCCTTTATGAGACTGTATCTCCAACCAAGGACCATGTATGCATAGAACCTAGCACTCCCCAAGCTCAAATGTAGTTCATGTTAGCTCTGCATCCAATTGGTTACCATACTAAGTGGAACAAGGACTATTTTTTTCGACATGAACTCAATGGCTGGCCCATTGACCTCTCCCCCCAAGGAAAGATCAGACCTTGGCAGGCCACAGAGGAGGACATTGCAGCCAGTCCTGATGATACCCGATACCAAGGGTCAGCGTTGAAACAGGAGAGGCCCTCCTCATCAGCGGATTCTGAAAGGGGTAGGGAGGAGATGAGGGAAGGAAGGTGGATAGGAGGTGATGAGTGAACTGGGCCACAGCTGGGATACAAAGTTAACAAGCTGTATCTAATATTAAAAATAAAAATTAAAAAGTGGGACATAAAACAAAGTTCCTAAAGATGAAACACATAAAAATGCTGACAGATTTCTTGTTTGAAGACAGATTTTTGAATAATTTTGGCTGTCCCGGACTCTTATAGAACAGCCTGTGCTTGAACTCACAGAGATCCAATTTACCTTAAACTTCCTGAGTGCTAGAAATGGCAGATCACCAACATCCTGAGCTGCTGACAGTTTATTTTGTTTTAGCATTTTATTTTTGTTGTTGTTTCATGCACTACATCCCAACTGCAGTTTCTCTTCCTCCACTCCTCCCAGCCACACCCATCTCACCTCTACTCTGCCCACCTCACATCTCTCCTTCAGATCCACTGCTTTATTTTCAATGAAAAAAATCTGATGGTCAACAAGTTAAGGCAAAAAGATTAGAATAACTCTCACATCAGAGCTATCAAAGCACACACTCCAGGAGAGAAAGTATAGGGAGAGCAGGAAAAGAGTTACAGAGACACCCCCAGCTTCACTGTTGAAGTCTCAGCGACATGAGGATAATAATCATAAGGTATATGCAACAACTCAGGTCACAAGACTCATAGCATGTTTATGTTTCTTTTGTTCTTCAGACTTGTGTGATCCCCTATGAGCCCACCTGACTCAGGGCCATGCTCTTGTTGTGTCCTTGATATCTGGTTCCTACAATGTATTTCTCATTTCTGGGGTTCCCGGATACATCATTGTGTTTGGCTGTGGGTCGCTGCATCTGCTCCCATCAGATGCCGGGTGATGTCTCTCTGATGACAACTGGGGGCAGGCACTCATCTAAGATTATAGCAGAATATCTTTTATTGACATTTTTTTTGCCTGTCATGTTTACAGATATTGTGTGTCTCTAGGCTATCTTGACTATGGTTCATGGTCATCCAGGCAGGTCAGGCATGGACTTCCTCATGGTGTGGGCCTCAATGTGTTTTCTGGAGTGTATTTAATATTATTGGGTTAGGTTTTCCTTCTAGTATGTTCTGTAGGGCTGGATACGGTATATCCTGGGTATAGTAGTTCAAGTTGGCATCGTGGTCTTTAGTTTCTGCATGATATCCATCCAAACACTTCTGGATTTTATACCCTGCTGAGAATTCTAGTGTGATTCTGATAGGTTCACTTATTAGTTGAATGATGTTTTATATTAGCAGTGTCATGCATAGAACAGTTAATTTTCATGATGTCATCCCCATATAAAATAGAATCTGTGAACATGAAAATGAAAAATAAACACACTTAATGTGTTGAGGAATTAAGACAAAGAAGGACTAATTTGAGGTAAAAATAAACTATATATAAAATGCTGCAAAATTAAAATACTTGTAATTCAATTGAGATATTTTAGAATGCAACGCATCAAAAAGTTAACTCTGGTCCACTAATATACCCAAAAATTTATGTAGCATTTTGACTTTCCATGATGATGAATATTTTTTCATAACTCCTCATATGTCAGCTGGCCATTGTTTAAGTGATTTCTGAATAAATTACATGACATTATTAAAAGCAGAAAATTTGGTAGTTCTATGTGAAAGATGATGATATGTATAGTTTATTTTCCCTAACTCTCTTTAGGAAAGGATTTATGAGAATGATTTAATCTGTGAGTCAATTAATTCAACAGTGGATGGCTAAAAGTGGAAAATCGAGAATCTATCAGTGGCTTAGTCCACATGAGGCTGGTTGCCTCAACTCACCTTCTTCATATACACGGAAATCCTCAAGAAGAAGGTTCTATAGTCAATGAAGAAATAGACTTGCTACCAAAGCAAAAAGGAACAGGCAAAGAGTAAAACATCTTCTTCCATGTCCTTGTATAGGTTTCCGTGTAAGATGAGGCAAAGGTGAGTGGTTGGTTTTGGCAGCATGAAGATACAGAATAAAGGTGTGTTTTCAGCCTTACAGATCTTAGAAGAGAAGTAAGAGAAGACTACTTCAACAAGAATATGTTTCACAATTGTGTCCTTAATTTGCAAAGCTTGGAGCTGACTCACATGCAGTCAAGTTAAAAACTAAGACTCATGATCACACCTCTTTTCAGCTGAAAGATAATCCTATCTCCTCTTACTACTTCAAAATGAAAAGAATAACCAGGGTCATAGTAATGCCCTAAAATAATTTAATGACGCAGAGCATACTAGCAGACAAATTACATTTATCCTGATCATACCAGTTTTCACATGACATAACTGTCCTTCAACCAACCAGGTTATTAGCAACAACAACTCGGAATCGCCGCTGAGCCACTCCACAACACCCTCGTAGGGCAAACTCCACGCATTAAGCAATATGATACCGACTTCCCACCTGCTACGATGCAGGTTCCTTGGTAGGTCCAGACCAAGCATGCTCCTTATTTGATGGCTCAGTTCTGCAAAACACCCCCTGGGGCTGTCAGTTGCTCTGTTGGTCTTTCTGTGAGGTTCCTGCCACCTCCAGGGCCTTCCATCTTTTTCCCCCAACACTTACTCAGGATCCCTAGAGCTCTTGCACCTTCTTAGGTGCAAGTCTGAAGATCTGCCCAAGCTCATTTCTGGCTGGGTTTCTGAGACAATGGTCAGGTTAGGTCCAGGCAACGGGTTTTACAGTCGCACTGCATTCTCACGTGACAACATCATCCAACTGAGCCTGATATTCTTCTTCTGTGAGAGGAGCCTGGCGGTTGGTTCTGATCTGCTCCCATGGTGCATGATTCCAACCAGAGCCGGCTGGTCCCGTTCCTCTTCCACTGTTCTCACCGGTTGCTCCAGGAAGAGCTGACAGCAGGAGTCATGGATTCTGGTAGGCCTCTTAGAAGACAGCAGAGCCTGGTCTTGACATCAAGGCTTCTGCAACACTGGCCTCCCTGCAGAACCCAAAAGCCAATAAGCTGTCCCGAAGCCTGCTCAATGCAACACAATGCTCCAGGAGCCCTTCCAATAGGAGGCAGGCAGGTCCTCACCTTAGCTGTGCTGCCTCCAGCGCCTTCTGCCTGGCCTTTCTGTTCTGGGAGCCATATGGACGGTGTCCTCAGGCAAACCTGTGCTCAGTGCCAGGTGCACCCTCGTGGCATAGTCTGAAATGGAGGAATCATAAACACTAGCATGCTGATCTGTGCTGGACTAAGCGGCGTTAGAGCTCGTTCTGAGGCGGGCCTCTTGCTTGTTGGACCTGAGCAGAAGCTTTCAGGGAGGCTGTTGGGAGGCTTCATGGCTGGAGCCTGCAGTGGTCGCTGAGGTCTTCTCGACAGCCAGTTCTAGTTCTGCGGTTTGGAAACCCTGCGCGGATGGAGGGACTCTCCGAATTCCTGGCCCAGTTACTGCCTGGTCCTGGAAGCTCGGGTAAGGTGTCTTGCAGAAAACTGAGAGCAAGACCTCCTTCTGTGGCTGCCAAGCAGTCTTTTAACCTTGGAGATGTCTTTGTCTTACCTGCAGCCACCATATCTGCCTGTTCTTCCATCCTGCGAGGACACTGACAGGAGGTTCTTCCTCTCAGTGTGTGCAGAACAACACCCAGGAAAGTGCAGACTATGGCAAATGCATAAAGGAGGTCTGCTCACCCTTAAATACCGACCAGAGCCCCACCCACTCCCTCGAGGCCTCAATTAGGCCAAACCGTGGGCGCTCTTCTGCTTCAAACTGCCAGAGCCACCTTCTGCAGATTTCCCATATCACCCTAAGCAGCCTTTCCAGAACAGTTGACGCTGCGTTCTGCAAATTCCTGTAGCTCACAGTATGCACTGTGTTGGCCCACAAGGAGTTTGAGGAGAGTCTAAAGTACGGCTTCTGATGATCAGGCAGGAGAAGGCATAAATAAGGAGAAGTCTTTTCTTGAACAAGGTCATTCATTCAGCTCTGGCTGATGCTCCAGGAAGGCGATGCCTAGAACAGATCTGCACTCTGCGTGTGCGTCTGCCTTAAGTTCCTTTGAGCTCAGTCTCGGTGTATAGTTTCAACAATCTAAATATGGTTAGGACCCTGCAAGCCTAAGCATTTGGGCAAAAGAGTAGACCACATCCTGCAGAAAGACTCCTGGAATTATTTCTAGATTTCTCCTTCAGTGGCAGGCCACAGAAGGTGTCAAGTTCCTCTTTTTATCTGGTTCACCTATTACAATCCACCATTACACTTTGTCCTACTGGAGAAATTTTACAGATTCCTAGAAACTGTGTGAACCTTCAGAGGAAACACACAGTCTGGATCCCAAGACTTTTGGGAGAGGGATGCTGAGATCATTTCAGCCATTCAAGGAACATTCGTTGCTGCCATTAATTTGGATCTCTGGTGTTAGGCAGTGTTTTCCAGAACACACAATTTCGGTACTGCCAAATGTGCCTGTTGTTCTTCAATTTGGCACCCTAGATGGAGAGAACAGTAACAGCCCCTGAGCAGTTTCTAACCCCTGCCTTATTTGCATCTCCTGTTTTTATGTGTGTTTTAACTTTTTTCCTTACAGTCCCCATCAACAGTACCTGGGTGTGCAGTAGATGCTGTAGATGTTATTCCTGATTAGGATCCTCTTTATCATCCCTGAATACACAGGTCCATAAACATCTGTATTTCTGTGACATAGAACTCTTGCGATAGGGTCAGAGGTTTATCTGCAGCCAGATGCAAAGCTGGCTGCTGCATGCAGTAATTATTATCAAGTCTAAAATCCTCAGTTGATATTTTCCTACCTGCCTAGTACCTCATGGCTGCCTGATGGGACAGCTTGTATTGTTGCATGAGGGGTCTAACCTGGCAGGCCTCATTTGGTTTCTGATGGCAGAGGTTGCCTGTAAGTCCCTCTCAGGCAGTCATCCCTAGACCCTGTGCTTTCCTTTTCCACAACTTCCATGGCTCCGAGAACCTTTGCATTCCCTTGGAGCCAAATCTGCTTGTTCCCTTCTGTGAGTAAAGGAAGGCTGTGCCTCTGTGTTAACACACCTCTATTTTGTATTCTAAGTTTTAACCTCACAGGTTTTGGTAAATTCCCAGATTCACCAAAGCACACGGGTGTTTTTGAACTGGGAACTCTAGTTGTAGCTTGTCCTGTGAAGTTGGCATGATGCTCCTAAGAGCCAATAGCAGTTGTCTCTCTTAATCATTCATCTCTTGAGGCCCCTCCTCTTTCATATCTAAATTCTCCTACGTGGCATTGTTTTGCAGTATCATATGCAAGAATGGCATCAGTGCTTATCTTGTGTCAGTCTGGTACTGCCCTCTTGAAATGGAACAATCTCTGTATGAAGTTGGTGAACAGTCTTCTCCAGGGCCTTAGTACCTTAGTGAATTAGGTTTGTTTTACTGGGCTCATAACAGATCCCTGCACTCTTAAACCTGCAAGATGAGATTATTCAGTGACTTCATCATCAGAACAAATGAGGACCACCTGGGAATAGAAAAATAACTGTGATTATTTGTGAATTGAAGTCAGTGCAGATAGCTTTTGAAGGGTGGCGTGAACTGTTCTGAGAAACAACCAGCTGTAAAGTATAGAGCAAAGTGATCTGATTTTCAGGCATAAAAACCTGTGTTTTGCATGTTCAGGGTCATGTCCTGTCTTTGGAGTGCGACCCTATCTCGACAACAATAAAACCTTTGCCATGCATTGGGATTTGTGGTCTGTAGTGTTCCTGTGAAGGGCACAATCCTGAGCTCCTGAGCAGTGAGACTCCCAGGTCTTACACATTTGGTGTGTTACTTGGAAAACAGCGTGCCTTCAACCCTCAACAGACTGGGCTCCAAGAGTGGGGCTCAGAACAAGGTTGATCTGATTTCTGGTATACCACTGTTTCTCTTTATTCACCTATCTGGACCTTTTTGATGCGTCTGTCAATCCTGCAATATAGACATATTTGTCAGAATATCGATTGACTGGGGTGGAGGACATTCACAATTCCATTTAGGGGAGGCTAGGTCCTGCATGGTCTTCCTCCAATCTGTTTCTCTTCAGAGAGACAGCTGCTGTGAGCAGCCTCTCAATCAGGAATTCGCGGTACCACCCATAAAGTGTCCTTGTCAAAGTGCCTGTCTTGTTCTTTTGTCTCTATACATTGTTGCTTCTTTGACTTTCTTGATGGATGACTTTATTATAGGAGAGGCTGTGACTATCATATTTTGGTGAGATAAGGCACATATTTCTTTGAATATGTCTATTCTCACCAGCCCACCAGGATGATTGCCCCTTGCTGCAGGCCCTTTTGACTAGTGAGAGAGCAGTTCCTCCTTTAGGCAAAGAAAAGACTGTGCTTTTGAGAATGGACAGGAGGCCTTCCATCTTCCTAATGGGATTGATGATGGCACCTCACCCACCCCCCAACTGGGATTACAGCGTATCCGGTGGGGAATGCCTGCAGGTCTACATGAACTCTAATATCATGTCCATGGGGCGCTCAAAAGCCCACCAATTTGATGAAGGTAAGAGAGATGGTTCAGAACAGATGATTCTCCCACAGCCTTTCTTCAGCGGCTGATGGAGGCATAAGCTAGTTTACCTTATGACCTAGCTCAGATGAGCATAAGACAATGGTGACCATAATCTTTATAAGACCAGTCAGCCACAGATGTTTATAGAAAACTCCAGAAAATGGGGTTTTACAGGAAAGTCGTTAAAGTTTAGTGCAGGCAGCAGAAAGGTTTTTACAGCTGGGAGATGAAAGAAGAAAGAGGAAAGAAAGCAAAGAGCAGGAAGTGAGAAGAGAAAGGATAAGAGCAAGACAGAAAGTTGACTAAGATCCTGGCCACCACAGTGCAGTCATAATGATAGGAGAGAGTTCCTGGAAATCAGAGGGGCCCTCTGTCTAAGTCAGTGTGCCCTATTGCAAGGGAGAAGGACACTGGATCGGATTGTCCGAAAAGGAAGATGAAGCCTACACCTGGACCTGGCACACCTCCAGACCTGCAATCCTCAGGTAACTCATCTCAATATGTGGTGATATACTGTGTAGATTGTAAAAAGTTGTTTGATGCCACCGACCAGCTGTTGCAAAAAGGATGGGTGAGCTCAGCTACAGCGAAAAACTCCCATCCTGCAGGTCAGTTATCTGGGATATATATTAAAGAGGAAAGAGATAGCGCGGAGGCTAGAAAGACTATGTTCATATTCCCCTCCAGGGACTACTGAACAACTGAGGAAATTTTTTGGTACAGCAGGGTTTTGCTGGCTGTAGATTCGGAGTTTTTGCGAATGCAGCCCTTCTGCATGCCCTTACAAAGGGCAATGACTCTTTCATCTGGGGAAAGAGGATGAAGCTGCATTTGATAATATCAAACAAGCACTAATATTGGCTCAACAATAGGACTCCCTGATGTAACCAAACCCTTCCATCTCTATGTGGCTGAGAATAGGAATAGCCAAAGGGAATTGCTAACACC
>JAEOAE010000081.1:0-10759 GCA_036365155.1 Meriones psammophilus | reverse complement strand
TATATAACACTGTATAGCAGAAAACAAGTTTCAACAGAAGAACAGAAAAGCAAAAAGCGCTTTTTAAACGGAATCACATGTGTCGCCGCTCAATTAGGAACACAGGAAAACTGAAAAAGTGTTATCTCTCGACTGTATGGCAAAGAAACAAGTTTCCATCGAAGGAAGAGAAACACAAAGCACAACTTTGTAAAATAAATCTCATGTGTGTCGCTAGATCAATTAGGAATACAGGAAACTGAAAAGTGATATATTGAACTGTATGGCAAAGAAACAAGTTTTTATCGGAAGAACAGAAACAGAAAGCACAACTTTATAAACGAATTCACATATATGACGCCTGTTCAATTATTATAACTGGAAAACTGAAAAGTGATATAACCCTAACCCTAACCATGACCCTAACCCCCAAACGCTAACTCTAACCCTAACCCTAAACCCCTATCCCTAACCCTAACCTTAACCCTAACCCTAACCCTAACCATAACCTAACCCTAACCCCTAACCCTAACCCTAACACTAACCCTAACGCTAACCCGTAACCCTAACCCTAACACCAACCCTTACCTCTAACCCTAACCTAACCATAATCCTAACCCTAACCCTAACCCTAACCCTAACCCTAACTTAACCCTAACCCTAACCCTAAACCTAAACCCTATCCTTAACCCTAACCCTAACTTGGTCCCAACAGGAACAAGTTTCCAAAGAAAGGACATAAACACAAAGCACTACTTTGTAAACTGAATCACAAGTGTCACTCGCTCAATTAGGAATACAGGAAAAAACAGAAAAGTGATATAATGCACTGTACAGCACAGGAACAATTTTCCAACAAAAGAACAGAAAAGCAAAGCACTACTTTGTAAAATAAATTACATGTGTGTCGCTCGCTCAATTAGGAATACAGGAAAACTGAAGAGTGTTATCTCGCACTCTATGGCACAGAAACAAGTTTCTGTCGAAAGAACAGAAACACAAAGCACTATTTTGTAAACTAAATCACATGTGTGTCACTTGCACAGTTAGGTAAACAGGAAATCTGGAAAGTGATATATCGCACCATAGAGCACAGAAACAAATTTCCAGAAAAAGATCAGAAAAGCAAAGCACACTTTTAAACGGAATCACATGTGTGTTGATCGCTCAATTAGGAACATAGGAAAAACTGAAAAAGTGTCATCTCTCACTATATGTCAAAGAAACAAGTTTCTATCGAAGAACAGAAACGCATAAAGCACAAACCATGTAAACTAATTCACATAATGTGTTGCCCTTTCAATTATTATAACAGGAAAACTAATAGGTGATATATCACACTGAACAGCACATAAACAAGTTTCCAACAGAAGAACAGAAACGCAAAGCACTACTTTGTGAACTAAATCACATGTGTGACGCTCGCTCAATTAGGAATAAGGGAAAACTTAATAGTGATATATCGCACTGTACAGCACAAGAACAAATTTCCAACAAAAGAACAGAAAAGCAAAGCACGACTTTTAAAGGGAATCACATGTGTCGCTTGCTCAATTAGGAATACAGGAAAACTAAAAAAGTGTTATCTCGCCCTGTACAGCACAGAAACAAGTTTCCATCAAATAACATAAACACACAGCACTCCTTTATAAACTAAATCACCAGTGTGTCACTTTCGCTCAGGTAGGAATACAAGAAAACTGAAAAGTGATATATCAACTGTATGGCAAAGAAACAAGTTTTCATCGAAGAATAGAAACACAAAGCAAAACTTTGTAAACTAATTCACATACGTGTCGCCTGTTCAATTATTATAACAGGAAAACTGAAAAGTGATGTAACCCTAACCCTAACACTAACCCTATCCTACCCTAACCCTAACCCTAACCCTAACACTAACCCTATCCTACCCTAACCCTAACCCTGACCTAACCCCTAACCCAAACCCCTAACTGTAACACTAACCCTAACCCTAAACCTAACACCTAACCTTAACCCTAACCCCTAACCCTAAACCTAAACCCCTAACTTGTTCCTAACAGGAACAAGTTTTCAACAAAAGAACAGAAATCACACATGTGTCTCTGGCTCAATTAGGAATACAGGAAAACTGAAAAGTGATATATCGCACTGTACTGCAGAGAAACAAGTTTCCAACTGAAGAAAAGAAATGCAAAGCTCTACTTTGTAAACTAAATCAAATGTGTGTGGCTCGCTCAATTAGGAATACAGGAAAATTGAAAACTGATATACCGCACTCTACATCACAGGAACAAGTTTCCAACAAATGAACAGGAAAGCAAAGCACTACTTTGTAAAGGGAATCACATGTGTCTCGCTCTCTCAATTAGGAATACAGGAAAACTGAAAAGTGTTATCTCAAGACTGTATGGCACAGAAACAAGTTTCCATCGAAAGAACAGAAACGCAAAGCACAACTTTGTAAACTAATTCACATATGTGTCACCCGTTCAATTATTATATCAGGAAAACTAAAAAGTGTTATCTCGCCCTTTACAGCACAGAAACAAGTTTCCATCGAAATAACATAAACACACAGCACTCCTTTGTAAACTAAATCACCTGTGTGTCGCTCGCTCAGGTAGGAATACAAGAAAACTGAAAAGTGATATATCGAACTGTATGGCAAAGAAACAAGTTTTCATCGAAAGAATAGAAACACAAAGCAAAACTTTGTAAACTAATTCACATACGTGTCGCCTGTTCAATTATTATAACAGGAAAACTGAAAAGTGATGTAACCCTAACCCTAACACTAACCCTAACCCCTAACCCTAACCCTAACCCTAACCCTAACCCTATCCTAACCCTAACCCTAACATTAACCCTGACCCCAACCCTTAACCCAAACCGTAACTGTAACACTAACCTAACCCTAACCCTAACACCTAACCTTAACCCTAAACCTAACCCTAACCCTAACCCTAACCCTAACCCTAACCCTAAACCTCACCCTAACTTGTTCCTAATAGAACAAGTTTTCAACAAAAGAATAGAAATCACACATGTGTTTCTGGCTCAATTAGGAATACAGGAAAACTGAAAAGTGATATATCGCACTGTACTGCAGAGAAACAAGTTTCCAACTGAAGAAAAGAAACGCAAAGCTCTACTTTGTAAACTAACTCAAATGTGTGTGGCTCGCTCAATTAGGAATACAGGAAAAATGAAAAGTGATATACCGCACTGTACATCACAGGAACAAGTTTCCAACAAATGAACGGGAAAGAAAAGCACTACTTTGTAAAGGGAATCACATGTGTGTCGCTCTCTCAATTAGGAATACAGGAAAAATGGAAAGTGTTATCTTGCACTGTATGGCACAGAAACAAGTTTCCATCGAAAGAACAGAAACGCAAAGCACAACTTTGTAAAGTAATTCACATATGTGTCACCAGTTCAATTATTATGTCAGGAAAACTGAAAAGTGATATACCGCACTCTACAGCACAGGAACAAGTTTCCAAAAAAGAATAGAAAAGCAAAGCACTACTTTGTAAACTAAATCACCTGTGCGTCGCTCGCTCAATTAGGAATACAGGAAAACTGAAAAGTGTTATCTCAGACTGTACAGCACAGAAACAACTTTTCATCGAAAGAACAGAAACACAAAGCACAACTTTGTAAACTAATTCAAATACGTGTCGCCTGTGCAATTATTGTAACAAGAAAACTGAAAAGTGATAGAACCCTAACCCTAACCCTAACCCTACCCTAACCCTAACCCCTAAATCTAACCTAACCCTACCCTAACGCTAACCATAACCCCTAACCTTAACCCTAACCCTAACCCTAACACTACCTTGTTCCTAACAGGAACAAGTTTCCAAGGAAATAACATAAACGCAAAGCACTCCTTTATAAACTAAATCACCAGTGTGTAGCTCGCTCAGGTAGGAATACAAGAAAACTGAAAAGTGATATATCGAACTGTACGGCAAAGAAACAAGTTTTCATCGAAGGAACACAAACGCAAAGCACAACTTTGTAAACTAATTCACATACGTGTTGCCCTTTCAATTATTATAACAGGAAAAGTAAAACGTGATATATAACACTGTATAGCAGAGAAACAAGTTTCCAACAGAAGAACAGAAAAGCAAAGCGCGACTTTTAAACGGAATCACATGTGTGTCGCTCGCTCAATTAGGAACACAGGAAAACTGAAAAGTGTTATCTCGCACTGTATGGCAAAGAAACAAGTTTCCATCGAAGGAAGAGAAACACAAAGCACAACTTTGTAAAATAAATCTCATGTGTGTCGCTAGATCAATTAGGAATACAGGAAACTGAAAAGTGATATATTGAACTGTATGGCAAAGAAACAAGTTTTTATCGGAAGAACAGAAACAGAAAGCACAACTTTATAAACGAATTCACATATATGACGCCTGTTCAATTATTATAACTGGAAAACTGAAAAGTGATATAACCCTAACCCTAACCATGACCCTAACCCCCAAACGCTAACTCTAACCCTAACCCTAAACCCCTATCCCTAACCCTAACCTTAACCCTAACCCTAACCCTAACCATAACCATAACCCTAACCCCTAACCCTAACCCTAACACTAACCCTAACGCTAACCCTGTAACCCTAACCCTAACACCAACCCTTACTCTAACCCTAACCCTAACCATAATCCTAACCCTAACCCCTAACCCTAACCCTAACCCTAACTTAACCCTAACCTAACCCTAAACCTAAACCTATCCTTAACCCTAACCTAACTTGGTCCCAACAGGAACAAGTTTCCAAAGAAAGGACATAAACACAAAGCACTACTTTGTAAACTGAATCACAAGTGTGTCACTCGCTCAATTAGGAATACAGGAAAACAGAAAAGTGATATAATGCACTGTACAGCACAGGAACAATTTTCCAACAAAAGAACAGAAAAGCAAAGCACTACTTTGTAAAATAAATTACATGTGTGTCGCTCAGCAATTAGGAATACAGGAAAACTGAAGAGTGTTATCTAAGACTCTATGGCACAGAAACAAGTTTCTGTCGAAAGAACAGAAACACAAAGCACTATTTTGTAAACTAAATCACATGTGTGTCACTTGCACAGTTAGGTAAACAGGAAATCTGGAAAGTGATATATCGCACCATAGAGCACAGAAACAAATTTCCAGAAAAAGATCAGAAAAGCAAAGCACGACTTTTAAACGGAATCACATGTGTGTTGATCGCTCAATTAGGAATATAGGAAAACTGAAAAGTGTCATCTCTCACTATATGTCAAAGAAACAAGTTTCTATCGAAAGAACAGAAACGCAAAGCACAACCATGTAAACTAATTCACATAAGTGTTGCCCTTTCAATTATTATAACAGGAAAACTAATAGGTGATATATCACACTGTACAGCACATAAACAAGTTTCCAACAGAAGAACAGAAACGCAAAGCACTACTTTGTGAACTAAATCACATGTGTGACGCTCGCTCAATTAGGAATAAGGGAAAACTTAATAGTGATATATCGCACTGTACAGCACAAGAACAAATTTCCAACAAAAGAACAGAAAAGCAAAGCACGACTTTTAAAGGGAATCACATGTGTGTCGCTTGCTCAATTAGGAATACAGGAAAACTAAAAAGTGTTATCTCGCCCTGTACAGCACAGAAACAAGTTTCCATCGAAATAACATAAACACACAGCACTCCTTTATAAACTAAATCACCAGTGTGTCGCTCGCTCAGGTAGGAATACAAGAAAACTGAAAAGTGATATATCGAACTGTATGGCAAAGAAACAAGTTTTCATCGAAAGAATAGAAACACAAAGCAAAACTTTGTAAACTAATTCACATACGTGTCGCCTGTTCAATTATTATAACAGGAAAACTGAAAAGTGATGTAACCCTAACCCTAACACTAACCCTATCCTACCCTAACCCTAACCCTAACCCTAACACTAACCCTATCCTACCTAACCTAACCTCCTGACCCTAACCCCTAACCCAAACCCCTAACTGTAACACTAACCCTAACCCTAAACCTAACACCTAACCTTAACCCTAACCCTAACCCTAAACCTAACCCTAACTTGTTCCTAACAGGAACAAGTTTTCAACAAAAGAACAGAAATCACACATGTGTCTCTGGCTCAATTAGGAATACAGGAAAACTGAAAAGTGATATATCGCACTGTACTGCAGAGAAACAAGTTTCCAACTGAAGAAAAGAAATGCAAAGCTCTACTTTGTAAACTAAATCAAATGTGTGTGGCTCGCTCAATTAGGAATACAGGAAAATTGAAAACTGATATACCGCACTCTACATCACAGGAACAAGTTTCCAACAAATGAACAGGAAAGCAAAGCACTACTTTGTAAAGGGAATCACATGTGTCTCGCTCTCTCAATTAGGAATACAGGAAAACTGAAAAGTGTTATCTCGCACTGTATGGCACAGAAACAAGTTTCCATCGAAAGAACAGAAACGCAAAGCACAACTTTGTAAACTAATTCACATATGTGTCACCCGTTCAATTATTATATCAGGAAAACTAAAAAGTGTTATCTCGCCTTTACAGCACAGAAACAAGTTTCCATCGAATAACATAAACACACAGCACTCCTTTGTAAACTAAATCACCTGTGTGTCGCTCGCTCAGGTAGGAATACAAGAAAACTGAAAAGTGATATATCGAACTGTATGGCAAAGAAACAAGTTTTCATCGAAAGAATAGAAACACAAAGCAAAACTTTGTAAACTAATTCACATACGTGTCGCCTGTTCAATTATTATAACAGGAAAACTGAAAAGTGATGTAACCCTAACCCTAACACTAACCCTAACCCCTAACCCTAACCCTAACCCTAACCCTAACCCTATCCTAACCCTAACCCTAACATTAACCCTGACCCTAACCCTTAACCCAAACCCTAACTGTAACACTAACCCTAACCCTAACCCTAACACCTAACCTTAACCCTAAACCTAACCCTAACCCTAACCCTAACCCTAACCCTAACCCTAAACCTAACCTAACTTGTTCCTAACAGGAACAAGTTTTCAACAAAAGAATAGAAATCACACATGTGTTTCTGGCTCAATTAGGAATACAGGAAAACTGAAAAGTGATATATCGCTCTGTACTGCAGAGAAAACAAGTTTCCAACTGAAGAAAAGAAACGCAAAGCTCTACTTTGTAAACTAAAATCAAATGTGTGTGGCTCGCTCAATTAGGAATACAGGAAAAATGAAAAGTGATATACCGTGACTCTACATCACAGGAACAAGTTTCCAACAAATGAACGGGAAAGAAAAGCACTACTTTGTAAAGGGAATCACATGTGTGTCGCTCTCTCAATTAGGAATACAGGAAAAATGGAAAGTGTTATCTTGCACTGTATGGCACAGAAACAAGTTTCCATCGAAAAGAACAGAAACGCAAAAGCACAACTTTGTAAAGTAATTCACATATGTGTCACCAGTTCAATTATTATGTCAGGAAAACTGAAAAGTGATATACCGCACTCTACAGCACAGGAACAAGTTTCCAAAAAAGAATAGAAAAGCAAAGCACTACTTTGTAAACTAAATCACCTGTGCGTCGCTCGCTCAATTAGGAATACAGGAAAACTGAAAAGTGTTATCTCAGACTGTACAGCACAGAAACAACTTTTCATCGAAAGAACAGAAACACAAAGCACAACTTTGTAAACTAATTCAAATACGTGTCGCCTGTGCAATTATTGTAACAAGAAAACTGAAAAGTGATAGAACCCTAACCCTAACCCTAACCCTACCCTAACCCTAACCCCCTAAATCTAACCCTAACCCTAACGCTAACCATAACCCCTAACCTTAACCCTAACACTAACCCTAACACTACCTTGTTCCTAACAGGAACAAGTTTCCAAGGAAATAACATAAACGCAAAGCACTCCTTTATAAACTAAATCACCAGTGTGTAGCTCGCTCAGGTAGGAATACAAGAAAACTGAAAAGTGATATATCGAACTGTACGGCAAAGAAACAAGTTTTCATCGAAGGAACACAAACGCAAAGCACAACTTTGTAAACTAATTCACATACGTGTTGCCCTTTCAATTATTATAACAGGAAAAGTAAAACGTGATATATAACACTGTATAGCAGAGAAACAAGTTTCCAACAGAAGAACAGAAAAGCAAAGCGACTTTTTAAACGGAATCACATGTGTCGTCGGCTCAATTAGGAACACAGGAAAAACTGAAAAGTGTTATCTCGCACTGTATGGCAAAGAAACAAGTTTCCATCGAAGGAAGAGAAACACAAAGCACAACTTTGTAAAATAAATCTCATGTGTGTCGCTAGATCAATTAGGAATACAGGAAACTGAAAAGTGATATATTGAACTGTATGGCAAAGAAACAAGTTTTTATCGGAAGAACAGAAACAGAAAGCACAACTTTATAAACGAATTCACATATATGACGCCTGTTCAATTATTATAACTGGAAAACTGAAAAGTGATATAACCCTAACCCTAACCATGACCCTAACCCCCAAACGCTAACTCTAACCCTAACCCTAAACCCCTATCCCTAACCCTAACCTTAACCCTAACCCTAACCCTAACCATAACCATAACCCTAACCCCTAACCCTAACCCTAACACTAACCCTAACGCTAACCCTGTAACCTAACCCTAACACCAACCCCTTACCTCTAACCCTAACTCCTAACCATAATCCTAACCCTAACCCTAACCCTAACCCTAACCCTAACTTAACCCTAACCCTAACCCTAAAACCTAAACCTATCCTTAACCCTAACCCTAACTTGGTCCCAACAGAACAAGTTTCCAAAAAAAGGACATAAACACAAAGCACTACTTTGTAAACTGAATCACAAGTGTGTCACTGCTCAATTAGGAATACAGGAAAACAGAAAAGTGATATAATGCACTGTACAGCACAGGAACAATTTTCCAACAAAAGAACAGAAAAGCAAAGCACTACTTTGTAAAATAAATTACATGTGTGTCGCCGCTCAATTAGGAATACAGGAAAACTGAAGAGTGTTATCTCGACTCTATGGCACAGAAACAAGTTTCTGTCGAAAAGAACAGAAACACAAAGCACTATTTTGTAAACTAAATCACATGTGTGTCACTTGCACAGTTAGGTAAACAGGAAATCTGGAAAGTGATATATCGCACCATAGAGCACAGAAACAAATTTCCAGAAAAAGATCAGAAAAGCAAAGTAACACGACTTTTAAACGGAATCACATGTGTGTTGATCGCTCAATTAGGAATATAGGAAAACTGAAAAGTGTCATCTCTCACTATATGTCAAAGAAACAAGTTTCTATCGAAAAGAACAGAAACGCAAAAGCACAACATGTAAACTAATTCACATACGTGTTTGCCCTTTCAATTATTATAACAGGAAAACTAATAGGTGATATATCACACTGAACAGCACATAAACAAGTTTCAACAGAAGAACAGAAACGCAAAGCACTACTTTGTAAACTAAATCACATGTGTGACGCTCTCTCAATTAGGAATAAGGAAAACTTAATAGTGATATATCGCACTGTACAGCACAAGAACAAATTTCCAACAAAAAGAACAGAAAAAGCAAAGCACGACTTTTAAAGGGAATCACATGTGTGTCGCTTGCTCAATTAGGAATACAGGAAAACTAAAAAGTGTTATCTCGCCCTGTACAGCACAGAAACAAGTTTCCATCGAAATAACATAAACACACAGCACTCCTTTATAAACTAAATCACCAGTGTGTCGCTCGCTCAGGTAGGAATACAAGAAAACTGAAAAGTGATATATCGAACTGTATGGCAAAGAAACAAGTTTTCATCGAAAGAATAGAAACACAAAGCAAAACTTTGTAAACTAATTCACATACGTGTCGCCTGTTCAATTATTATAACAGGAAAACTGAAAAGTGATGTAACCCTAACCCTAACACTAACCCTATCCTACCCTAACCCTAACCCTAACCCTAAAACTAACCCTATCCTACCCTAACCCTAACCCTGACCCTAACCCCTAACCCAAACCCTAACTGTAACACTAACCCTAACCCTAAACCTAACACCTAACCTTAACCCTAACCCTAACCCTAAATCCTAACTCCTAACTTGTTCCTAACAGGAACAAGTTTTCAACAAAAGAACAGAAATCACACATGTGTCTCTGGCTCAATTAGGAATACAGGAAAACTGAAAAGTGATATATCGCACTGTACTGCAGAGAAACAAGTTTCCAACTGAAGAAAAGAAATGCAAAGCTCTACTTTGTAAACTAAATCAAATGTGTGTGGCTCTCAATTAGGAATACAGGAAAAATGAAAACTGATATACCGCACTCTACATCACAGGAACAAGTTTCAACAAATGAACAGGAAAGCAAAGCACTACTTTGTAAAGGGAATCACATGTGTGTCGCTCTCAATTAGGAATACAGGAAAACTGAAAAGTGTTATCTCGCACTGTATGGCACAGAAACAAGTTTCCATCGAAGAACAGAAACGCAAAAGCACAACTTTGTAAACTAATTCACATATGTGTCACCCGCTCAATTATTATATCAGGAAAACTAAAAAGTGTTATCTCGCCTTTACAGCACAGAAACAAGTTTCCATCGAATAACATAAACACACAGCACTCCTTTGTAAACTAAATCACCTGTGTGTCGCCGCTCAGGTAGGAAATACAAGAAAACTGAAAAGTGATATATCGAACTGTATGGCAAAGAAACAAGTTTTCATCGAAAGAATAGAAACACAAAGCAA
>JAEOAE010000875.1:0-11362 GCA_036365155.1 Meriones psammophilus | reverse complement strand
AACACGTAGGCTTGAATTAATGCTACAGCGAATTCAAGCACTGTGGCAAAACTAGATGATAAAAGTAACTAAGGCAGTGGGGTACTAATACTTGTTAATGCAAAGTAGCACCTCCAATTATGTATAAGTAGATGGCCGATAGTAATGTCAGCTGTCAGCCGGACAGCTAAGGCCATTGTCAAATAAATAAACTAATAGTTTCAATGATAATGGGCATGGGAATTAAAGAGATGGGGTTCCTTGAGGCAGAAAATGAGCCAATGAGTTTTTTAGTTTGTGTCGGAACCCAATCATTACTGCTCCGGCTCATAGGGTACCATGGCTAGGTTTGTTGAAAGTTGTGTGGTTGGGGTGACTGTGTGGTAGGGAGTCCTGAAGATTTGTTGATCCAATAAATATGATTAGTGAGATAATTATTAAGGATCAAGTTCGTCCTTTGGTGAGTGGAATTAACATTATTTGTTTTGTAATTACCTTACTAGTCATTCTGGAAAGGAAGACGATTGTGTTGATTGGATGATTTGATAAGTTGTGTAGGGATTGATGGAAATAATATAATAATTAGAATAAATACAGGCAGACCTATTAGGTAGGTAATGAAAGAGGCAAATAGATTTTCGTTCATTTTTGTTCTCAGGGCTTTGATTTTAGGGTTTTTATAGGTTTTGGTTGTAGGGGGAAAGGGAAGTTTTGGGTGAAAGCTTTAATTTTTGGAATAAGATGAATAAGGCATAATTGAAGAAATTATAGTTATAAGTCATGTAGTTGTATCTAGTTGTGGCATATTCATTATGGAGAAAGGTTATTCTTACTTTAACTTAAAAGGTTAACGCATTGCTTCAGCAATGTTATTGAGTTATAGATATAACTAGTTTTCGAATAGTTTTAGTGGAATTATTTCTAGAACAATTGGTATGAAGCTGTGGTTGGATCCACAAATTTCCCTGAGCATTGACCGTAGAATACGCCAGACGATTGATGTTACTGTGGTTTGATTTAGTCGTCCTGAATGGCGTCTGTTTTTAATCCTAGGAGGATTGCTCATGAGTGTAGCACGTCTTCTGATGAGATTAATATACGAATTGGAAGTTCTATGGGTAGTACAATCCGGTTATCCACTTCTAGAAGGCGAGCTTCTGGTTTTAGTTCATTATTGGTTGGGATTATATATGAGAGTCAAAACACAGGTCCTCGTAGTCTGTGTATTCATAGCTTCAGTATCATTGATGACCTATTGTTTTTACTCGTTAATACAGGATTATTAATCTCATCTATTATGTATAGGATGCGAAGGGAAGGTAGGCAATCAGAATTAAAATAATAGCTGGTAAGATAGTTCAGATTGTCTCTACTTCTTGAGCATCTATTGTATTTGTATGAATAAGTTTAGTAGTAGTATAAGTGAAATTAAGACAATACTAGTGAGCTAATAAGAAATACAATCATTAAAGTATGATCATGAAAAATTGTAAGTTCTTCTATAATAGAGAGAGGAGGCATCTTGTGTTTCAATTGGAATGGGTATGCATTCAAGATATATAAGTTTTATCTTATAATTTGACTTTGACAAAGTCATGTAATTAGTTTTACTATCACTCATAGAGAAAGATATAGAGGTTATGAGACCTGGCTTGAAATCAGTTTTAGGGGTCTGAGTCCTTCCTTTCTTATTTAACTTACGAATGTAGTAATTTTCGGAATGTGTGGTAGCGGTGGGGCAGCCGTGGAAGTCATTCTAAGTTAGTGGAAGAATATGGGATTGACCTACTTCTGTTTTGGAGGCTATTTCTCAGATAATAAAAATTATAATTAAAACAGCTGTTGAGAGATAAGTGATCCTATAGAGGTGAGTACTCATATTTCATGTGGTATAGTGTCTGGGTAGTCAGGAATATCGTCGAGGTATTCCTGAAAGCCCAAGAAGTGTTGTGGAAAGAATGTTGTATTTACCCAATAAATATGATAGTAAAGTGAATTTGCTCAAGTGTCATTTAGAGTATAACCAGAAAATAGGGGGAATCAATGAATAAATCTGGCCATGATAGCAAAACGGTCTTATTGATAAAATGATAATGGAAATGGGCTACCACATAGTATGTGGGTCATGCAGTATTAATATCTAGGAGGAGTTTGATAGTACAATTCCTGTTAGTCCCCACAGTAAATAGGAAGATAAACCCTAGGGCCCATAATAATAGAGGCTGGAGGATCATTTGATTCCCTCTCCGTGTA
This sequence comes from Meriones psammophilus, assembly GCA_036365155.1. Taxonomy (NCBI): domain Eukaryota; kingdom Metazoa; phylum Chordata; class Mammalia; order Rodentia; family Muridae; genus Meriones; species Meriones psammophilus. Next base: position 9,130 of record JAEOAE010000875.1, on the reverse strand, counting down.
TTGTGAAGCAGGTCAGCTGCACCTTTACTCCAGTTGAAATAGCAATAATTATAGTAGCTGATGTAAAATAGGCACGAGAGTGTCTACGTCGAGGCTCACTGTGAATATATGGTGAGCCCATACACAAAGCCCAGAAAGCCGATTGATATTATAGGCTCAAACTATTCATGTAGCCAAATGGTTCTTTTTTCCTGAGTAGTATGTGACTACAGGAGAGATGATACCAAACCCTGTAGAATAAGAATGTAAACTTCAGGTGTCCGAAGAATCAGAATAGTGCTGATATAGGATGGGATCCCCTCCGGCGGGGTCAAAGAAGGTTGTATTAAGATTTCGGTCTGTGAGGAGTATGGTAATCCCTGCAGCTAATACTGGGAGTGAAAGCACAGAAGGACTGCTGTGATTAATACGGACCACACAAACAATGGTGTTTGATATTGTGTTATAGCTGGTGGTTTATTAATACATGGTGATGAAGTTGATTGCCCCAGATTGATGATACCCCAGCTAGGTGAAGGGAGAAAATTGTAAGATTCACTGATGCTCCTGCGTGGGCTAAATTCCCAGCTAGGTGGAAGAGACTGTTCAGCCTGTTCCTGCCCCAGCTTCTACCATGGATGATGCTAGTAGTAGTAGAAATGAGGGGGTAGGAGTCAAAAGCTTATATTATTTATTCGTGGAAAGGTTATGTCGGGGGCACCAATTATTAGAGGAACAAGCTGAAGTTCCCGAACTCTGATCATCATAGGCATAACTACAAAGAAAAATTATGACGAAGGTACGGGCGGTTACAATAACATTATAAATTTGATCAATATCTCCTAGGTAGAGCGCTGGGTTGACCTAATTCTGTTCGGAATGAGGATACTTAGGCTGTTCCTGCTATTCCCGCCTGGCCCGAAAATACAAGGTATAAGGTTCCGATGTCTCGGTGGTTTGTTGAGAATAATCAGCGATTACGAACATAGGTAGTATGGCTGAGTAAGCATTAGACTGGTGGAATCTAAAACACAGAGGTCCCAGTCCTCTATTGCCAGGCCTTACAAGGTGATATTCATATTGAATTGCAAATTCAAAGGTGTAGATAATTTGTTCTTACTTAAGGCTTCTCCCGCCCCTCCTCCAAAGGCGGAGAAGCAGGACTAGCCAGAAATAGGGCATTTAGCTGTTAACTAAATCTGTAGGTATTGAATCCTGCCAGTCTAGGGGAAGGGCTTAGCTTATCAAAAGTTATTGATTTGCATTCACAGATGTGTGATAAGACCTACAGTCCTTATGCAGAAGTTAAACTCTATGTTTTCTTAGGCTTTGAAGGCTCGGACTAGGTATCCTAAACTTCTTAGATGATGTTGAGGGGAAATAGGGAAGGAGAGATGTACCCAAATAGTAGTAGTTGAAGAAAAAGTGCTGGCTTAGGTTTGAATGGTGATATGATATTTTTGAGGTGTTGTTTGTAGAAAGTGGTTAAAGTTGTGGAGTAAATTAATCGTGTATAGAAGAATAGATTTAAAAGGGCTGTTATAGCTATCAGTATAGCTAAAATACACACTGTTTTTAGTAGTTCAGTTATAATTACCCACTTTGGTAGAAAGCCTGTTAATGGAGGAAGGCCGCCTAAAGATAAAAGTGCTGTCGGGAGAATCAGTAGTACTGTGGGGATTTTGTTTCACATGAGTGATGTTAAGTTAATAGATGTAATAGAGAGTATTATGAATAAGATGAATATTGAAGAGGTAAGAAAGATATAAATAACAAAGCTGAATATTATTATACCAGGGTTATAGGAAGGATGCAAATTATTCATCCGATATGGGCGATGGATGAATATGCAAATTTTGTCTGGGCTTACTAAGGCCTCAGGCTCCAATAATCACTGAGGAGATTGTTATTAGGTAGTTAGCTTGATATTTACAAGCCTATAGGTTTGGAAGAGGATAGATAGGGGGCAATTTTTTTTGTCATGTGAGAATAAGTAATCCCATGTGAGGATTCTTGTGTAACTTCAGGTAATCAGTGAGGAAGGGGCTGCTCAATTCATTGCTATTGAAATAGCAGGAGTGCACAATCAGATCGCTTGTTTGTTCTTGAAGAGCCTATATTCCCAGTTGTTGGTAATTAGTGGTAATTGCTAGAAGGAAAATTAGAGGCTGTGGCCTGTGTAATAAAGTATTTTGTTGTTGCTCGGTTGACTGAGGGTTTTTTTGTTGGTTAATAAGGGACAATGGAGAGCAAGCTTATTTCTAGGCCAATTCATTAGTATGAGACCAGAGTTGGTTATCGTAACATGGGGCCGAAAATAGGGTAAAATAAATACAACAAGTGGGTGTATATGTACTTATTTTTAGTAGGGGAAGGGTTTCGCACCATCATTTCGGTATGGGCCCGATAGCTTTTTATAGCTTACTCCACTAGGAGCCGTAGGGTCGTAGAGAGTGCAATAGGTAGCACGAGGGATTTTGAATCCCTAGGTACAGGTTCAATTCCTGTATCCCAGAAATAAGAGGATTGGGCTCTATGATTTACTCTATCAGCAACCTTTTGTCAGACATATTTCTATATGTGGGGAGGAATGCTTGCCATGAAGATTAACATTGAAATGTACCAGGTACATAGGGCTAAAGTGAGAGGTAAAGTTTTTTCATAGGAGGTGTATTAGTTGGTTTAATGAAATTTGGGGGGTAGGATGCTCTGAATTCAGAAATACTATGGTTAAAAACATGTTTTAACTATAAAGCTAATAGTAAAATTTCTGGAAAGTCTGTGTTTTGTAGTGGCCCTAAAAATACAATTGATGAGATGGTATTTATTAAGATAATGTTAGTGTACTCTGCTATAAAGAATAAGGCGAATGGACCGCGGCGTATCTGACGTTAGAACTTGAGACCAGTTCTGATTCTCCTGTTAAGTCGAATGGGCTTCGGTTGGTCTCAAGAAGTTGAAATATACCATATTATAGCCAATGGTCATGGGAAGATTAATCAGATTGCTTCTGTGTTGTGCTTAAATTTGAAGAGAAAGGGAGCCGCTTATTAGAAAGGTAGATAAAAGGATAATAGCCATAGTGACTTGCATGAAATAGTTTAAGATTGCCTGTAAGTGCCCGCAAATATGGAGTACTTGAGTTGGAGGTCCACCCTGATCATGGATTGAGACTGAAAAAGCTGGATAGGCTAGAACAACACATGCCCAAGTTTGCTAATTAGTGGGTATGGTAGTGGAAGTGGGATTCATGTTTAGTGCTAATGTTAGAGAGAGGGTTGGTGCAAATTAGGAAATAAAGAAATTGATGTTGAAGATGTCAGGGGTTCTTTTGTAAATAGTTTTATGGCATCTGCGAATGGTTGTAGTAGGTTAGCCTACGATGTTGGGCCCTTTCGGAATTGCATAGCCCAAAGTTTCCTGCTGCTCTACTAATGCCAGGAATGCATATGATAAGAATAGGACAAGAAATAAGATAATATTGATCAGTGCACTATTAGAGAGGATTTGAACCCTGTAAATAAGGTTTTAAAGTCTTATGCATTGGCCTGATTCTACACCCTAATCATCTTGTTCCAGATGTAGAGTTTTATTAGACTATTAATTTAGATGTATCTATCTATTAGTCTTGAGCCTAATTTATAGTCTGGTTTCATTTCTGTCCTTTCGTACTAGGAGAAATTATTAAATAGATAGAAACCGACCTGGATTACCCGTCTGAACTCAGATCACGTAGGATTTTAATCGTTGAACAAACGAACCATTAATAGCGGCTGCACCATTGGGATATCCTGATCCAACATCGAGGTCGTAAATCATTTTCGATATGAACTCTTAAATGAGATTGCGCTGTTATCCCTAGGTAACTTGGTTCGTCGATCAAAATAATGGGTCGATAGGAGGATGAACTTATTTTAATTTGTCAGCTTGGACTATAATCTTTCGGAGGTTGTTTTGTTCTCCGAGGTCACTCTCAACTCAAATCATTAATTTATTTTTCAGTTTCATTCTATTAGATTAAATATTATTGAAATTAAATTAATAAATTAAAGCTCCACAGGTCTTCGTCTAGTTGTGTCATTCCCTGCCTCTTCACGGGGATATCAGTTTCACGGATGAAAATAAGAGACAGTTAAACCCTCGTTTAGCCGTTCATTCTAGTCCCCAATTAGGGGAACAAGTGATTATGCTACCTTTGCACGGTCAGAATTACTTCGCGTGGGCTGTTAAACCTTAGTCACTGCAGGCATTGCTCTTGGCTACTTGTAATGCTAGAGAGGTGATGTTTTTGCAAACAGGGGGGTTTGTGTTTGCTTCTGTCTCCTTTTATTTTCTTATATCTTTCCTTTACAGCAGCAATCTCTGTAATGGACTAACATTTTAGTGTGGTCAGATTGATTAATTTAGTATCTTGCTCTATGTTTGATTAACTAACAAATGGTTATCCGGGTTGTTATATGCTTGTGCTTGGAGAATGTTTATTCTGTTACTCAAAGTCAACATTGTTTCATCTATAGATTTATAGATTAACCCAATTAGGATTATAGAGTTGTTATTCTTTCTGAATTAGGATGTTTTAGATTTTTGAGTTTAACGCTTTCTTTATTGATGGCTGCTTTAAAGCCAAACGCATGCTTTTGTTAGCATTTTGATTACTCACTATTAAAGGTTAGTCCTTTGCCTAAAAAGGTACCTTTTTAGGCTATCTTTTGCTTACATTAAGATTACAAGTTCTTGGAGCAGGCTTAGTTGAACTAAAATCATTAATTAAAATCAGCTATCACCAAGCCTGTTAGGCTTTTCAATTTACTCTAAAATCCTTCCACCATTCTGCCATGGACGGGCCTTTACCGCTAAAGTTGTTCTTAGGTAGCCTGCTCTGGCTCGGGGTACTAACTGAAGTTCTCTCAGCCAGTGTATTTCAATTGACCCATAATACAAAAAGGTAACAAGAGGAAATCTTGCTTGTTTTTACTTATAAAGAAGGTTCTTTCATCTTTCCTTGCACTTTCTATAGCTTCTGAAAGAAAATTTCTTTCAAATACTTTAATTAGACTGAATGATTTGATTTATGTGAGTCTATAATTGTGTTTTTCTTTAGTAGAGCTAGGTTTGGTTCAAAGTGTTCATGGCTAGAATCTTTCTGGTGTAGGCTAGATGCTTTATGTTAAGCTACGCTTGCTGATCCAAGCACACTTTCCAGTACGCTTACCTTGTTACGACTTTCCTCTTTCTCATGAGATTTTGTGCAATTATGTATAAAGCTGTTTGATAGGTATTTGAAGAGGGTGACAAGGTGTACGCGCTGATGGCTCAATTCAATTACACTCTATTCTTAATTTACACCAAATCCCTCCTGATCTTTAGGTTTCATAAAAGACATCAATGTTCTTTTTAGCAAAACAAAGCCCATTGCTTTCCACCTCATAGGCTGCACCTTGACCTAACGTATTTATGTTTGATTCTTCCGTGTACTTCAGTTCCTTTGTGGTTTACTTAAGATTTATGGTAGTATAAGCTGAGTTAGCAAGAGGTGGTAAGGTAACGGGTTTATCGATTATAGAACAGGCCTCTAGATGGATATGTAAAGCGCCGCCAAGTCCTTTGAGTTTTGGGCGGTGGCTCAGGTTCTCTGGCAAATAACACCTTTGTTAGGTTAATTATTTATGTTTAGGGGCTAAGCATAGTGGGGTATCTTAATCCAGTTTGGGCCTCTTAGCTATCGTGTGTTTGTAGATTAGAATTACCTCGTGGGTGAGCGAGTCCGAAACGATAAACTTCTACGCATTTGTTGGGTTTCAATCTCTATTTAGGAATACAATAACACGTTTTACGCCGAGAGGTAGTTAATTTGAGTTAATCGTATGACTGCGGTGGCTGGCACGAAATTTACCAACTCTATAGGGTATAGCTTAGTCAAACTTTCGTTTATTGCCAAATTTTTATCACTCGCGAATCTCGTGGGGTGTGGCGGCTGGGCGGTTCAAGCCATAGAATACGTGCTTGATACTTTTTCCCTTAGGTTAGGTGTGGTAACTTAAGGAATTAGGCACAGGTTCAGGGAGGTTTGTATGTAACTTACCCGGAATTAACCACAAGGCCAGGACTCAAGTCTTTTTATGTTTATGGGACTGAAATGTCCATCTCAGCATTTTCAGTGCTTTTGCTTTGGTGTTAAGCTACATTAACAGGTATTTTTAATAATGCCTTTGAAGATTATGGAATACAAATTAATAATAAGTTAATAAATAGATTATAAATTTGAACTGGGATTACTTGCGCTAGAGTATTAAAGAAGTTCCTCTCACCACAAACATGAATAGAGGTCCCCTTAGTCGTTAGGTTTTACAATGTGGTATCAATACTGAAATCAAGTTAAAATTATGATACCATATAAGAATAGTTACAAAAGGAAAGGGAAAAGCACAAAGGTTGAGGTTTGGCAGACTAGTCATTATATAATGAATTATGTCTTTATATCATGATATATATGTTGTAGGTATAAGGCCATGTTGAGTGTCCAAACTTGAATGATTAGTATTGCTTGACTTAGTGCTGACACCACGCCTTGACGGCGATGTTGGGAGACATACATCCGAAAAAAAAATACCAAATGATTCCACTTGTAGTTATGTTGGTCCTGGGCTAATCTAGACCCACACCATCGAGATGTCTTGTATTTAAGGAACGAGTGGACGGTTATTTGTAATGGCCCTGAAGAAAGAACCAGATGTCTGATAAAGTTTCAGTTTGAAGCACCCCAAGGTTTATGGGCACAGAGCAAGAAGAGGGGTACTGGGTGGGCGGTTGATGGTTTCACGGAGGATGGTAGATTAATAGACCAAATATGGATGGACATCCATTTGAATAACAGGCTTTGACTTTATGCGCCTGGGTGGTTTGATGCATGAATAATTGAAGATCATTCATGTAATTTAAATCAAGCATAGTTGTGTGTGTAAGGATTTAAATGTACGGGTGTCATTATTGTTATTAGTGCATTAATATAATGTACTTGCATATATGCTAGTGGAGAATAAATAAATGTACGATATACATAAAATGTATTATGTACTAGATAAAAATTATGTACTATTCAAGAAGTAAAGTTCAAGTAGAATGTTTGCTTTAGCGCCGACTAGGGGATTTTGTCTCCTTCTTGATGACTTCTTAGTTGTCTTGAGAAGAGAATTTCTTCATTTTTTGGTTTACAAGACTAAAGTAATGTTTATACTACCAAGACACAGATATCATTTTAATAAATTGTTCTCTAGGATCCCTGCAATGGTAAAAAAAAAGCGAGAACACAGAAATAGCTAATTAGCGAGTTGTCCGATAATAATAAAGTGATGCTCTACTGGTTGCCCCCTGATCTATGTAAGAAATTGAGAAGGTTTGCGGGATTAAACTCAGTATAGTACTTGGGAAATTGGTCGGGAATAGGCTTCGTTGTTTTGACGTGGATTAGTGGTAAAATATTAGATCAAGATTGAGAGAATTAGGCTAGGACGCCTCTCTAGTTTATTAGAATGGAGCTGAAGAATAGCATATGCAAAGAGGAAATATCATTCGGGCTTTTAAATGTGGGGTGAGTGTTAAGTGGGTTGGCTGGGGTGTAATTGTCTGTCTCCGAGTATATCAGGAAAGAAGAGTACTAGAGAGGAAGAAAAAAGATTACTAGTACAACTCCTAGGAAATCTTTGACTGTATAGTATGGGTGGAAGGGGATTTTGTCTGCATTAAACGCCAAGGCTCAATGGGCTGGGATCCTGTTTCGTAAGAATAGAAGATGAACTATGACTAAGGCTGCAATGATAAATGGTAAAATAAAGGAAAATGCGAAGAATCGTGTTAGTGTTGCTCTTATCTACTGAAAAATCCGCCTCAAATTCATTCTACGATTGTTGGTCCAATATATGGGATCGCTGAGAGAAGATTGGTGATGACTGTGGCTCCTCAGAAGGATATTTGTCCTCATGGGAGGACATAGCCTGCGAATGCAGTAGAAGCATTACAGTGAATGAAAAAGAATGACTCCAATATTTCATGTTTCAATAAAAGTATATGATCCGTAGATTCCTCGTCCGAGTATGGATAAATAGGCAGATAAAGAATATTGAGGCCCCATTATAATGTGTATATAGCGGATAAGCCAGTTATAGTTTACGTCTCGGCAAATAAGGAGAGACCGATGAGAATGCTGTTGTTGTGTCTGCTGTATAGTGTATGAAAAATAATCCTGTGGCAATTTGATAATTACAGACACCAAGGAGAGATCCGGAAATTTTCATCAGGATGAGATGCTGGTGGAGGAAGGTCAATAAATGGAGTGATTGACTATTTTTAATAGTGGGTGATTTTTTCGTAAATTTACTATTAGCGTTCGTATAGTTGAATAATAACGATGGTTTTTCATATCATTAGTCATAGTTTAATGCTATGTGGGAATTATATCAATTACATATATGATTTAAGTTTACTATTTTTAGCAGGATAAAAAAAGTTAATAGTTTTGAAACCATCTCCCATTACAATTACTTTTAGTTAGTGGGGCTCTTGTGGTTGCTTAACAGTGTTGGGTTATGGTGGATCTTTTTAGATTAATTGTTTTTTAATTTATTTAGGGGGTATGGTAGTTGTTTTCTGCATACAACTGCATAGTTTTCGGGAGGAACAACACCCAGAAACCTGAAGTTCTAATTGACGACTTTATGTATTTAGGTTCCGGCCGTTTTTTGAGATAGTATTTATTAGTTTATCGAAGGAATATTTAAATGGAAGATTATGTGGAGGCTTATGGATGGATGGTTGGGTAAATTATGGTCGTGATAGTATAGGATTAATGGGTGAGGAAGGATGGAGTAGCGGCTTTATATAGTTGTGCTGCTTTTGAGTTATGATTGTGGCTTTCGGGTGATCCTTATTGCTGGAGTACTTGTTATTATTGAAATTATCGGGTAGGTTAAAGTAAAGTAAGTATAGAAAAATTATTAGAGACTATAAATGAGAGGAAATAGATTTACCAGGGCCTTTGATTACTTGTAGCTTTGAGGCATAAATATTACAAGTAGAGATAAATTTTGGGATCATTTTTCTAGTCAAATTAGGTCTAAGAGGTTGGTTGCTGTATAGAAACTTATGTTTAGGGTTT
>JAEOAE010000409.1:0-11161 GCA_036365155.1 Meriones psammophilus | reverse complement strand
GCCTGCTTGCCACACCAGCACTCACAAGTAGAGGCAAAAGAATCAGTTCCCGAACAGCTGCATGCCAGCCTGGGCTACATAATAAGGCCCCATCTCAAAAAAAAAAAATAATATAAAATAAATGTAATTATGACAAAGAAATTAGAAAGCCAACCATGGTGGTACTTGCCTGTGACCCTGCTCTTCAGGAAGCACAGGATAACTGCTGGTTGAAGGTCAGTCTCATCCACATGCTAAATTTCAGGCCAGCCAGGGCTACCTAGAAAGGGCCTAACAAAAGCAAGGAAACAAAATATTGTAACTGTGAGTGCCGGACAAATATACGACAAGATCAGTACTTGCATAATTTGCTGATAATGTAACGGGCACAACAGGGCTCCCAGATCTTAGCACAACAGATTCCATGAGGGAAATACCACGCAGGCTATAGTACAGCTCAGCATATAGACTGTACCACATGCCAAAATGAAAACAAAGACCTAATCGATCAAAGTCCACAGTTCTGGGGAAAATCTCTAAGTGTGCTAACCTTGCTTTTGGGCTTTGGTAGTTCCAATTCCGGCTAACTGTTCTTGTTAGCTGAAATATGTCAACCCACGATCTGGTTTTTGTGCTTAAAATTAAGTTCACCCTGAAGCTGTAATCCCAGCACACTGAGGGAGGCAGAGGCAGGTGGGTTGCTGTGAGTTTGAGACCAGCCTGCTCTACAAGGCAAGTCCAGGACAGCAAAGGCTACACAGAGAAACCCTGTCTCAAAAACAAACAAACAAAAATGCTAATACTAATACTAATAAATAGAAATAAATACATTTTAGTTTGGTTGCTGGATGTATAGATAAGAGTGCTTATGTAGCATGTGGGAGTTTCTGGGTTCAATTCCCAGCCCCACAAAGCTAATTAATTAATTAAAGGAAATTTGTTAACATATTTTAGAAGGGCAGTAATTCCTGTCTTTGAACTTTATCCTTATTAAATTATAAGAAAGAAGGACATGGGTAGGATTTTGACTCCATGGTGGAGTGTTTGCCTAGCACAGAGGATGTCCTAACTTCAATCCCTGGCACCAATGGTGGGAAAAAAGAAAAGAAGTAAGGTAATAAAATGCTGGCAATCAGGACTGAGGCTATAGCTCAGTGAATGGAGCTATATTTTCTATTTTTTATTGTTCTTAGCATGTAACCTGGGTTCTTTCCCCAGTGATGCAAAAACTAGGGTTGGTTGTAATCCCAGCTTTTGAAAAAATCCAGAAATTCAAGGTCATCCTCAGCTAAGTAGTGAGTTCAAGGCCAGCCTAAGCTACAGGAGATGAAGACGACAACGAACGAAGAAGAAGAAGAAGGGGAAGAGGAAGAAGAAGAGGAGGAAGAGGAAGAAGAGAGGAAGGAGGAGGAAGAAGAGGAGGAGGAGGGGAAGAGAGGGGGGAGGAGGAGGAAGAAGGAAGAAGGAGAAGAAGGGAAATGATCCATGTATCACAGAGTTTTTGCTTGTCTTTTTTTTAGTGTATAGGTGTGTTATCACCACTGCAGACAGTTGTCACTCATGGTGGGGTGCTGGCAGTCTTCCTTTGGAAGAGCAGCAAGTGTGCTGAGCCGCTGAGCCATCTCTCCTCCATTTCCCCTGCTTGGCTGCTTTGAGTGCTTATTTTGCCTCAGAAGCCGAGTCTCTAACTCAAGGCAAGCCTCCACAGCATTCCAGAGCATGCACTGCTTTTGCTCCTCACATACCAAAGGGGGACTGAGGGTCAGACAATGAGGTAATTGGCCGGCAGTTTGACATCTTTGGAGCCTGGATCCAAGCAGCTGACTCTTGGGTCCTACACTCTGTGACCCATCTGGCCCTCATTGATCACTGACAGTTCCCCTGGCAGATGCCCTGCTCCTTTTCTACACAAGGGCACATGAAGAAGCCATTTATAGAGTCTCGAGCTAGGCTTAGCACCACAGACTCGTTATCTGTTAAGATACCCAGAAAGGGGAAGTGGACAGCTCAGCGTCACACAGTCAGTCTCAGGATTGGAGCCCAGAGGTTCCAGGACACACTCCCTTCTGCCGACAGGCTCAGGGCCTCGCAGCTGAAGCCCACTCAGATGTGGAGCTCTGTAGGACCGTTGGAGGCAGGGATACGGTGACGCAGACTCAGCTGCAGAAGGGACCTAAACAAGGTGTCAGAGGGTCCCCGGGCTAGGATGGGAAGAGTGGAGAACTTGGTGTAGCTCTGGCTCTTTGTGTGTTTGCAAAGCCTGAGGCTGTGCTTGGATGCAATTGAAGAACTAGGCAGAATCCCAGGGGAGGTCAACATGAAGGAGCATGATGTAAGCATCTTGACTCCTGGGACTCCTGGGGCGTCTCCTGGCACTCCCAAGATCTTGTCTCTGTCCAAACTGCTGTCCCCACAGGAGAGAATGAGGCTCTGAAGGATAATAACAATGCTGATTTGTTTCTGGGGGGTCACTCCCTTGATGGCCAGCACAAGGACCATGGATCCAGGAAACAAGCCAGGTTCTGTGAGTCGGGAGTATGACTCAGAGGTACAGTGCTTGGCTAGCATATACAAAGTCCCCGAGTTTGATATTACAAAACAGAACTGTTTCCTGGTGCCACCCACCCCATCTAACTGTGCCTCCTGCCCCGGCTAGCCATGGCTTAGTTGCTGTCTTGCATAGGCCAACAGGCGCTGCTGATTCAGGAGCTAAGAAGACTGAGGAAGTGGCCCAAGAAGAAAAAAACGATCCCATCATAGGCTTATTCTCTACCACGGAATAGTGTCACAGGAAGCTACTGTCCCTGTCTCCAAACCTGTGGTCCCCACCTACTTAAGCCAGCAAAAATGCCTTTTCCCTTTATGTACAGTTCCAAGAGGAAGCTCTTGTTCAAGACCCTATGGACAGGACTCTCCATGTTTCTTCCCAGGGCAGTAAATACTGAATAGATTCTTTTTCTGCTCCTCCACCACTCAGTGCTCTCTCAGGATTTTCAAGGTGATAAATGGAGCCCACACACATAACCCAGCTCAGGCCAGCAACCAGGACTCAGGTGGCAGTCTCTCCCATTTAGAGTGAGCTAGTCCCATCACCAAACTTGTCTGCCCTTGATAACCTGTCATGTGTTACAAAGATCTGTCCTACCTAGGAACTGAGAGAGACAGAGAGAATAATTGCCTCCCTGTCCATGGGGGGAACAGGTCACAACAGCAATACTTTTGGTTTCAAATGAGTGTGTTCATTAAGTGTAAAGCAAACAGGACCTAAAGAATAGAATAACAAACAGCGGAAAGATCGTAGGGTATCAGAGCAGACACGTAATCCGCCCAGCAGAAACCCACTGCAGAAGCCTGGGACACCAAAGAGCCAGCTAGAACCTCTGACCCACAAAGAGGGTACCAGGCAGAACATCTTCTCCTGAGGGAGGCTGCAAATAGCACAAGGAGGGCGGAGGTGCCGGATGCCCCAGATCTGGAGTTACAGTGGTTGTGTGCAGCCTCACCTGGGCTGAGACCAGAACACATCTTTGCTGTTGTTGTGGTTTTGTTTGGCTTGGTTTGGTTTTTGACACAGGGTTTCTCTGTGTAGCCCTGGCTGTCCTGGAACTCACTCTGTAGACCAGGCTGGCCTCGAACTCAGAGTCCCACCTACCTCTCCTGAGTGCTGTGCCACCACTGTCCGGCTTTCAGCACACACTCTGAACAGGTGGGCCGTCTTTCCAGCCCTTCTCCTCCCCTCCCCCCACCCCACGATGTTTTTATATCATGAGAGAAGTGGTTGCCCTGTTGGCGTACTTTTAAAAAACTCTTCTATTTACATTTCTTATCTTTTTCTCCTACTCCACCCCGATCCCTTCCAACACCCCAACACCACGTAGGAGAAAGAAACCCCTAGTGGGAAAGGGGGAGCAGTTCTCTTAGATGCTGGTTAGGGTCATCGGGTTCCTTGTAGCGAGTCCAATTCTCTTTTCAGGAGCTCTTGTCTCACTGCACCAACAGCAACAGGAGCCTGGGGGTGGGGGAGCGGCATGCCCCACCCCCGCTCTCTGGGCTCTGGCCTTTATTCCCTCTCCAGAGATCTCAGATCTGAACTATCTGTAGCTGGCAAAGAGCCCCTCTCAGAGCCAACATGAGGCAAATAGTCTGCTGCTTTGGACCGTCTGAATCAGTCCCACACCCAGCTCCTGGGATTAAAACAAAAACATGTTTATACCCACAACAATGCCTCTTGCTTTGTGGGGAAGAGGGTATCTGGGAATGACTTGCCTCCAGTCTGGCGTGAGTACTCTCCTTCTGTCCTCAAGGACGTGGTATTTCCACACTCTGGGCTGTTTTGCTGTCCTCTTTTTCCCCTGCTCACAGGTCTGGGGACAAAGGGCTCCCATTTCAAGATAAGAGGTCTTGGAGGAGGACACTGTAAGACAAACATGCTTAGGCCTGGAGCCGGGGTTCCTGCCTCACCTCTCCAGTTCTTGGTGAATTTAAACAGTACGTGACAGTTTAGTAGCATGACGTATGTGCCACGCACCCACACAGCCTGCATGCTTGCACCTCAGTCACAGCTTCACCCCTGGGCTGCAACCAGCTTCCTAAAACAGGAGTTCTTTGATTTCGGAAGAGGAGGAGAATGGATGTTGCCAGAGCTGAGCTGATCAGTTGTGTTGGATGGTAAGTTCGAGTAATGCTCCTTAGCAGACCGCAAAATCACTTCCTCTCCACTGGCTCCCTGGAGCGTCTAATACACCCAGGCAGTGTCCTTATCTTCATATTTACACCTGGAGAGACTGAGGACCAGAGATAGACTAGTGACCTAAAGCCGAATAATCAGCCATGACAGACTGGGAGGCAAATCCAGAACTAGTCCCCCATTCCTCCCAATTCCCCCTTCCGCCTTCCGAAATTTCAGCTGCTGCTGATAGCTGAAAGTCATTTGTAGTAAAACAATCCTCCTGTTAGCAGACACTCCAGGCCAGGAAGTCACCTGTAAACAATGTAACAACTAGCTGCGTGGTGCTTCAGGTACCTCCTTCCCCTTCCTCTACCATGAATATATGTGAAGTTACTTCCGGGATGATGTGACAGTGGGTCACGCTCCAGCCTGGGCCAGTCCTGGTGCCAACTGGGGGGGGGATGGAAAAGTTATCAACAGTTACCAGAAGAGAGACTATCAGCCAAGAACAACTCAGGAGGGCTGAGACACAAGGCCTTAGCTTCAGCCTCCAGCAATGTGGGCACACGCATGCGCGCACGAGCACACTCGCACAAACCTCAGTAACCAGTGATGTATCCCAGCACTTGCATGTAACAAGGGCCAGAGGGCCAGTGGTTCAGGGCTAGCCCAGTCAATGCAGTAAGTAGGAAGGCAGCTTGAACTCGCATGGGACCCTGTCTCAAACAATAATAACAATAATAACGTAATAACAAATAGCAACCCACACCCTGCCCCAAGGATCGAATCATGCTTCTCCCCAGCAGAGGAATGAGAAAGGGACTGGCTCCAGTTAGGCCTGTTAGGGGGTAAAGTGAGGTCCAGGATCACCCGGCCAGCCAGTCGCTGGCAGAGCAGGGTGGGCGCGCTAATTCCGCATCTGAAGCACCTGCTCACCTTTGTTGTGTAAATATTGCCAACGTGGCAGATTCTAAACTGCTCACACAACATCTGGAGTGCACAGCTGAGGGAGGGAAACCGGCAGCAGAAATCTCACTAGCCCCGTGAACACTCTGTTGTGTTGAGTTTTGTTCTTTAAACAATTCTGCCATTGTCACTTGAAGGCAGGGACCCTCCCTCCTTTTTTTAAAACTTGTCCCTACAGGATATGGCTAGATCATTGAGCATTTGTGGAATCAAAAGACAAACCATTTTCATTTCCCTGAGGCGTCTCCCCTCAGACAGACAGCTACATACACAATACCACACATGGAAGAAACCTACTGACGGAACTTATTCACACACAGTGCCTCAGGCTTTGTGGCCAGAGGCAGGAAACACCACCTTGAACATGAGAACCTGCTGTGAGGAAGTCTTCCACAGGAGTCTGAATTCGCCTGTCCACACAGTCTCCTCCTTCACTTTTTATAATTGTGTTGTCTTTGTTACGTTTCCTGTGGCTGGGTTAGAATACGTGCACAAAAGTGACTTCGGGAAGAAAGGCTTTATTATGGCTCATGGTTCAAGGGTACAAGTCCACCCTGGTGGGGAACTTGGAGCAGCTGGCGTGCTATCTGGCACAGTCAGGAAGATAATGAATACAGGCCTTTGCCGGTCTCCTGTTTGACCAGTGGTTCTCAACCCCCTGGGGTCTAACAACCTTTTCACAGGGGTTGCCTGAGGCCATCGAAAAACACAGATGTTTACATTAGGATTCATAATAGTAGCAAAATTACAGTTATGAGGCAACAACAAAGATAACTTTATGGCTGGAGATCATCACCGGAACATTAGGAAAGTTGAGAACCACTGTGTTAACCAAATCAGGATCCCAGTCAAGGAATGGCTCCACCCACAGTGGGCAGGCATTCCCACCTCAGTTAACACAGTCAAGATGATCTCCCACAGGCATGTCCAGAAGTCCATCTTCCAGGTGATTCTAGATTCTGTCAACTTAACCATTGACACCATTCCATTTTGGTGACATAAAATGTATCATTTTTATGGGGCTAGAGAAATGATGGCTCAGTTTTTAGAAATGCTTGTTTTGCTGGGTCCGTTTTGCAGAGGACCTGGGTTCAATCCCAACCCCCAAATGGTGGCTCACCACCATTTACAACTGCAGTTACAGAGAACCCAACACCCTCTTCTGGCCTCCATGGGCACCAGGCACATAAGTGGGACCACACACTTGTCCTTTGGTGCATGCCTTTTATCACTTAGCACAACATCATCAAGGGTCAGGCATGGTTTTACCACATGTCAAATGCCCTTCCTCTTTAAGGTATGTCTACATCACATTTTATCACTCATCTGTCAGTGGACGAATGGGTTATTTGCATCATTGGCGGCTGTGTGTTCAAGCACAAACACCTGCTTGAGTCCTTGGTTACGGTTATTTTAGGTACACTTCTAGAAGAGGAATTGCTATGTGATGATTGCTGCCTGGGACCCCTCCCCAGTATGAAGGAATAAGCCTTAGCCTGGTGGTATAGGAATACGCCTTCAAGCCCAAGAGGGAGAGGCAGGTGGAGCTCTGTGAGTTCGAGGCCAGCCTGGTCTATAGAGTGGGTTCTAGGACAGCCAGAGAAACCCTATCTTGGAAAAAAACAAAAACAAAGAATAGACTTGAGCCTAAGGCCTTACAGACTAGGTGCTCTACTACCAAGATCCCCCAGGCCTATTTGTTTGTTAGTTTCCTTACTTGTTTGAGACAAACATCTATGGTCCAGGCTGGCCTCTAACTCCTCCTGCTTCATCTTCCAGGCTTGGTATTATAGCCTGGTGTCACCAGGCCCTGAAGCCAGGCTCAATTGTTTGAGAAACAATATTTTCTGCAGCCTCTGCATCATTGCACACTGCCATGAGCAAGGCATAGGAAATCCAGTTTGGAGGGGTAGGGGGGGACCTCAGTTAATAGAATGCTCAAGCCAAGGGTTAGGTCTCTGTGTAAAGATGATCTGTTGGTGCCCACCTATAATTCTAACACTCAGGAGGTCAAGGCAGATGGAGCAAGAAATGACTCAGGAGCACATAAAAACCCGCTTACAACAAAATGACACCGAACACATAAAAATCCCCTTCCAAAGAAATGACTCCAGAACACATAAAAACCTGCTTCCAAAGAAATGACTCCAGAGCACTTAAACCCACTTTCAAAGAAATGACTGAGAAGCACATAAAAACACTCTTCCAATGAAATGATTCAGGAGCACATAAAAATCCGCTTCCAACGAAATGACTACACAGCACATAAAAAACCGCTTCCAACATAAAAACTTTGGAAAAATAAAAACCCGCTTAAAATGAAATGACTCAAGAGCACATAAAAACCAGCTTCCAATGAAATGACTCCGGAGTACATAAAAACTCGCTTCAAAGAAATGACTCAGTAGCACATAAAAATCTGTTTCAAAGGAAATGACTCAGTAGCACATAAAAATCTGTTTCCAACGAAATGACTCAGAAGCACATAAAAACCCGCTTCCAACGAAATGACTGCAGAGCACATAAAAACCCGCTTCCAACAAAATGACTCGAAAAAAAAACCTTAAAAGAAATGACTCAGTAGCACATAAAAACCTGTTTCAAAGCTTCAAAAAATGACTCAGTAGCACATAAAAATCTGTTTCCAAAAAATGACTCAGGGCACATAAAAACCCGCTTCCAACAAAATGGCTCCGGAGCACATAAAAACCCGCTTCCAACAAAAAAAAAAAAAAAAAAAAAAAACCCCGCTTAAAACGAAATGACTCAAGAGCACATAAAAAGCAGCTTCCAATGAAATGACTCCGGAGTACATAAAAACTCGCTTCAAAGAAATGACTCAGTAGCACATAAAAATCTGTTTCAAAGGAAATGACTCAGAAGCACATAAAAACCCGCTTTCAACGAAATGACTGCGGAGCACATAAAAACCCATTTCCAAGGAAATGAATGCAGAGCACATAAAAACCGGCTTCCAAAGAAAGGACTACACAGCACATAAAAACCCGGTTCTAAGGAAATGACTCCGGAGCACATAAAAACCCGTTTACAACGAAATGACTCAGGAGCAGGTAAAAACCAGCTTCCATCGAAATGTCTTCAAGGCACATAAAAACCCGCTTCCAAGGAAATGACTCCAGAGCACAGAAAAACCCGCTTCCAACAAAAAAAAACCCTTGAAGACATAAAACCTGCTTCCAGCCAAATGACTCCGGAGCATGTAAAAACCCGCTTCTACAAAATGACTCAGCAGCACATGAAAACCCGCTTCCAAAGAAATGACTGCGGGGGGGACTCCAAGATGGCGGCGAGCAGAGCGCACCGTTTTGGAGAGGCAGAAGACACGAATCTCCGTAATTGGTGAGTGGAGAGACAATCAAAGCTAGAATTTGAACTTTTGGGCTTTCTAAAGGAGAGGGGCCACTACAGAAGCGTGGATTGCTAGTAGATTTAGATCGGGCGCGGACTTCTCCGGGAAAGAAATAGGGCGCTTCCCTTGCCCGGGCCTCCCGCGGGGAAACCCGCACACAGCACCAGGAAGCTGAGCACAAAACTCACATCCAGGAGATCAAGGCAGCAGAGACAGTGCTCCGGGCCCCATACAGCAGCGGTCTGCTGTAACCACCCGTTGAACACCCAACCCCTCCTGGGACACGTCCCACTCAGGGCCCTCCAGTCCCGAGGATAGTCCCCTCCCCCATCCCGCTGACTTGATCCTGCGGCTTAGACCACAGCAGGAAGTGCAGCGGAGCTCACGCCCAAGCGGCCAGAGCTCAATATCCCCAGAAACCTCCTCACAGGAGGAGCGCAGGCCCTATCACAGAATTCCAACTACTGAGCGCTAACCACAGAGACTCAGATCCACAATACAATTCTTCCTGGATACCAAAGCCGCAAAGCTCAGTGCCTGGGACCCAAGACGGGCGGAGGCAGGGCTCCAGACCCCGCAGCCGCAGCAGAGAGCAATGCTAACGGCCTGCTGAACGCCACCACTCAGAGGAGAACACACCCAACCTAGAGACCCCTCGCTGAGCTCTTGACCGCGTGAACACACTTCCCACTACCACCACCACCCAGATCTACAGGAGTGCACGCACGACGAAACTCCACCCGCCAGAGCGCAGGCCCAATACAGTGCTAGCCACAGAGACTCAGACCCACAGTACAACCCGTCCCAGATCCCAAGTCTGCAAGTGGCAGCACGGACTACACAGGGCTGCCCAGCCGGTGACTGTATGGGCCATCCAACCCCTCAGTGGCAGAAAACCAGCTGAATAAACACTAAAGACCAGCAGACCAGTAAAATCAATACGCGCACGCATTCTTCAACAGCGCTTGCGATCCCTTAGCGCCTGCAACAACTTCCAGTGCTTGCAAAGCACCCTCTCACACACTGAAGGCCTCTTCATTCACCAACACCCTGTCCCTTAGGACACACCCACAAGCACACGCTCAAACACACGCTACCCCACATTTGCCCTTCTGCGCCTGCAAACTTTCCTTCTACAGGTATAGCTGAATAACCAACGCACACACTGAAACCACTAGACCTCACTAGACCTTCATTTTCCTGAAAAATTCTCCAGATACCAGAAAAAAAACCAGTCTGACCTGCAGAATCCAGGAACAGACAGTGTACAGGACAGATAACCAAATGGCCAGAGGACGGGCGAAAGAACACAACCAACGAAATCATGATATCATGGCTTCACCGCAACCTCCAAAATTATTGGACACTCCAACTCAGCAGAAACAGAAAAAGAAAATGATTTTAAAGCTATGATTATCCAGTTATTTGAGGCACATAAAGAGGAAACAAACAAATCTCTCAGAGAAATAGTCATAGAGATTCAAACAGTTAAAGAGGATACAAAAAAATCCCTTAACGATTTGGCCTCCCAAATAGAAACAAAGACAAACGAGGTGAACGAAGAAGCTCTTAAAGAAATACATGCAAATAGAGCCAAACAATTGGAGGCAGAAGCAGAGGCACTAAGAGAGGAAACAAACAAAAAATACAGTCCATCTTGGAGACACAGGAATCCACACTCAAACAGATGAAGGAAATGTTGCAAGACATGAAAACAGAATTAGAATCAATAAAAAAAAACACAAACTGAGAAAACCCTGGAACTGAAGAACTTAGAGAAAAGAGAAGGAATCTCAAAGGTAAGCATCACTAATAGAATTCAAGAGATGGAAGAGAGAATCTCAGGTGCTGAAGATACACTCACAGAAATTGATACTTCCCTCAAAGCAAAAAATAAAATCAGAAAAATCCCAAACACAAACCATCCAAGAAATCAAGGATGCCATGAAAGGCAAAATATAAGAATAATAGGAATTGAAGAAGAAGAGGAGTCCAGGTTACAAGGTCCAGAAAATATTTTCAAGAAAATCATAGAAGAAAATTTTCCCAACCTAAAGAAAGAGATGTCCACAAACATACAAGAGGCCTACAGAACACCAAATAGGCTAGACCAGAGAAGAAACTCCTCACGCCACATCATAGTCAAAACACTTAATCTACAGAACAAAGAAAGGATA
>JAEOAE010000080.1:0-11305 GCA_036365155.1 Meriones psammophilus | reverse complement strand
ATCAGTATGTAGGCAGCTCACTACCTACGCGTGCAAATAAACTGCCCGAAGTAGAAGGTGGATTTTACAACAGATCTACGAGGATTGGAAGAACTTGGAAAAGTTCGAAAAGGATACCAGCAAAGAATCAGCGACATCAGAAACGAAAAGACGAAAAGAGGAAACGAAGAGGGAGAGAATGAAAGACGACAGCCACAACCAGGCATAGTACGCCAAAGAGAATCAGGCAGAAGTGAAGAGGACAAACGAGCGAAGCCGGTAGAAGCAGGAAAGAACGAGATCGAGGAGGAACTCTATAGAGTCCGCGTAAGAAGGCGTCGGACACAAAGTAAAGTACCGAGACAGATAAGAGAAAGCGAAAACGAGAGGAGACAAAGGGCGGAAGAAATCGAAGCGACGCGAAAGTGAATCAACGATCCAATGAAACGACGGCTAGTTATCGAGGTCTCCTAGTTCACCCTGCAATCACCTGTCAGACAACATAGTCGTGAGTGTCAGCTGAGAATGTACCGCAGAACTACTGATGACTCCACTTTTCAGCAGAACTATCAAAAGCATGCCATAGGAATGAGTTTGGTGATTCAAAACGAGAAATAACAACTGCAACTGCATGAATCTGTGTGCGTGTACAGAGCGTAGAGACACACCGTAGAAGGATATAGTTGTATTCGCGCCATATTGTGTGAATTTCCGCACTCACCCTTTCTGATCTCTTTGTATTTGAATTTTTGCCTCTATAAGAAGTGGGTACAGCCGGACGCGTAAACCCATATAACTAAGAACTACCGGCACTATTACCTAAACATCGTTCTCGCGTTCCACGAGCGTCTTGTTTGAACTTCATCACTGCTTAGCAGGCAAAGTAGAGAGGTAGGGTCGAGGTGGATAAAGAAAAACGGCTATGCGTCCTGAAGATGGAAAAGAATGAAATGTACACTCAGTGTGTACCTCTGTATTGCAAATACTTAGCCCACTAACGACAAACACGTACTATGTCACGTCTACAACTGTCGACTTGCATACCCTAGTACACCAGTCCCTTTAAAACTTCACACAACATAGAGTAGGACGGAGCTTGATATATCTAGTATTGTTGAATATAGTGTAATTCCAAAATGTCTACTCAAGAGAGACTGTTTTCCGACGGTTTTTTTCTCCCTGAGGTGCTCTGCATTCGCCTGCACACTGGTAGTGTACGTGATCGGAGATTCGAATGACGTGCCACAACTTTTCCAATCGTGCCCATGTTGCAGTGTACAAACACGGCAGAAACATTACCTGCGAATGCCGTACAGCGCTGCTGCCCATATGGCTGAGTGTTTCACCGTGGCGCTTAAACCGCAGGATTTCCAGCTGTGGAGCCCGACCATTAGACAGGGAATACTTTTGCGCGAAAACGTCACGAGGAGGGAAAAGTGCACCAAAGGAATTCAAAAACGTCTCACTCGTCTCTGTCTGCGTACACCTGAGCGCGCGCTTTATCTTCTGCAGTCTAACCTGCCGCTGAGACAGATGAATATCACTACTTGAACAAAAGCAGCACTTATGAAGTTGGCAGTCTTGGCACTCTGTTGGAACGCAGCATTAACCCCCTATCGAAAATACTGGACAAACGCCCACCCAAATCCTGGCATACGTACACCAGGACTCCTGACGCATCTATTCAAGAACTTATACATACATGTATACATACACTGTTTACTGGTGGGAGTTCGAGTACTGCGTACATACACCTTCGAATCTTCCCGGTGTGCATACACTCCCACTATTTCCAGCGTATGTACACCAGAATCGTGGCGGTAGTGCAGCCACGGTACGGGTGTACGCACACTGGAGTCTGGCGCTCACCATCGAAGTCATCTCCGTAAAGAAAGAGATCCTCGCGAATTGGGCAGATGCCAGCTGTTTATCGATTTTGTGTTCGATTAGAATTGAGTTTTCTGTGTTTGGCTGTGTAGTATCATCTTCTGTTTTTCCTCGATATATCTCCCTTCATTGTCTTCGTCCCTGTCACCGCCTCGCCTCGCTGCTGTCTCCTGTCCCCTGCTGGGATACCGCCAAAAAAACATACACATACGCAACATGTTTAGTGTATGTGGCACCTGACTGCGCGCCACATCAGCTCTTCTGCACAAGAATATCCTTTGAAAATCAATAATGTCACACTTGTTCTGAGATGGAGAAGATGGTTACCTCTAGGATGCCTATCAGACAAAAAAAATCTGTTACTGCATATACTATGAGGGAACAGCAAAAAATTGGTATAGAAAATACGGCCTTCTTTGTTTTTTTTTTTTTTTAAAAATTAAAAATTGACTCGCAAATAACCTCCTGTCACATAACTCTTTCACAAGGGCAGCTGCATTCAGGGAGAGACAGAACTGCTCTGATGGATGAAGTGCTGCTCAACAACGATCTTCTGATGTGTTTGCTGCTGCTGCACCACGAACAGCAAAAATAAAAGGAAGAGACTTTCTGCTTTGCCCTTGAATGCTAAGAAGTCTTCAAAACTCACACTTCCTGAGGAAAGAATAACTTCAATGACGTAATGAAAATCTTTCACTAGATATAGCCATCCGCAACACCTCACCCACACGCACAATGTCTATACACACCTTTCTCTCGCTATAAGTATGTATATATATATTATATGGACATATATGTTCATGTTTACATCAATATACAACTATCTACAACTTTACATCTATACATTATCTTCACATTTATATGCCTTACATCTATATATCAGTATCTCCGTATGTGTACACATCCACACATCTGTATCTGTACATATATATATATATATATTTGTTATATTTACATTTATATATAAAAAATATATATATACATACATAGTATGTATATATACATATATATTTATATATATGTATCTATATCTATGTATGTATATACATCTCCTCTCTATGTGTACTCTATGGCGGAATGAACTGATTTCTTCTGCTCGTAGGAGAGAGCAATATATCGTTTTTTAAGATTTGGTGAAAGTTGTATTGTGGTTGAAGCATTGAAAAGCGTATGTTTCTGATCTGATGACAATCTTTTTCATTCATAATGAAGGAAGACTATTCCAAAGGCAGCGACTAAAAGGGAAAATACTTTTCTTTTCTTTCCATCTCTTTTTCTTCTTCTCTCTCTCCCATAAAGTGACGAGCATTATTTCGGGAAAGAAAAAGCAGAAAACGGATCCACTGTCAAACAGAAAGAGATATTGACCAACGTAGCCACATCTCCAATGAGACGCACAGAGAGAAACACACAGCGACAGCAAAGACGGAGGAAGATAAAGGCAGAGAAACACAGAAAAGTCGAAAAAAGGAAAATCATTCCTACTAGACATACATATGTAGGACCATGTAGATGTGCACGCAGAACAAAAAGTAAAGTAGTAGAAACGTTCTTTTCTTCTGCCGTGTATATTCTTTTTCCTATGCTGTAGGGTGGTCCTGCTCATGATTATTGCTGCTTTTTCGCTGTTGCAAGGTTGCTGCTGCTGCATGTATGTATTTCCTGTGAATGGAGCTGACTGACTTCTGTGCGTTAGTTTGTTGATGCTGTCGAAGAAGAAGAGCTTCTGTTTAACTATCGAGGCGTTTCTGGTTTTCCAGCGCGAGTTCCCATTCGTTTCTTCTTCTTGATAGTCCACTTCAAGGCTGCTCCTTCATCATCAATGAAGAGAGAAGGATCGAACTGGAATAAATCCCGCCAGATAAAACATGCAATCCTTTAGTTCCCAACTTTTCGCTTGCAACTCCGCTGCGCCTCCACTACATCACGCCTCTCCTCTTCCTTCTTCTTCTCCTCCACGCAGTGAACGTCTCCAGAGTTACAGGCGTCCCACCTGCAGGCAGCACGCTGCACCAGCAAACCCCACACCCACAAGGCAGCTCTGGCAGCAGGGAAACGCTGCAGGAAAAGCAGCAACGAAAAGCAGTAGGAGAACAAGGATAGCAGCACCAGTAGCAACGACAAAACAGCAGCAGAACCTGCCGCAGGAGAACAAGCAGCAGCAGCAGCGACACCCGGCACAGAGAAGCAACAGAAGAAGACCACAGCAGCAGCAGCAGCAACGAAGCAGTAGCAGCGGCAGCAGAAGCAGTTGAAGCTTAGCCCAGCAGCAGCAGCACACGCAGCAGCAGTAGTGGCAAAACGGTACACGCAAACAGCAGTAGTAAAGGTTAGCAGGGACACACAGCAGCAGTAGTAAGAGCAGTGGTACACGCAGCAGCAGGTGGTAGCAGCCGCAGTAGCAGCAGTAGTAGAAGCAATACATGCAGCAGCAGCACCAGGACAGCAGCAGAGTGCGCACCACCGCTTGGAATTCTGCGAGGTTTTGTTGCTTCTGTGTGAGGATGTGCTGAACAAGAAGAAACAGCAAACAGGAAGTGACATTATGACAAAAAGTTCTTCTGAGCTGAGATGCATGCAGTGGACAAAGAGAAGGAGATGTCGCTGTCAGAGAGAAAGACAGGCTGATACACACCCATTCTTTTTCCATGAGGCTGCTGCTGCTCTCAAAAGACAACAGAGGAAAGGGATTACGAGATGAAGAAAAGAGGCAGCAACTGCACCACCTGCAATAGCAATCATCTCTCCCCTGTACACAAAGATACCGCTATGCATATAAAGAATCCAACTTTGAACAGCATCTTTGTCTGTTGAGAAGTACTGCATGAAGAAGAGATTGTAGGGAAGAACGGCAAGAGAGAGGAGACAGAGAGACTCTGTAGAATGGGAGTGAGGTCCTTGTTGCTGTCTTCTGTGAAGTAGCTTACAGTTAGAAAGAAGAAAACACTTGTTTCGCAGAAGAGAAAGGAAAGACGTTTTGAAGGAAGGAAAAACGACATCTTCTTCTTGTCGCTGAAAATTGAAAAGGAAATCTTCTCTCTGGTGCTCTGCCTGCTTCAGAGACGCATGCATGCAAGAAACAAAATCAAATTCACTTCCTAAAAAAATCATACAAAACATATACAAAAACATATATATATATATAGATATATGAATATATAAATGTGTATAAAGAGATTTAAAATATAAATATACATACGCAGAGATTCAAAATAATATTAAATATATATATGTATATACAACGAGAGAGATATACACATCCATTCGTATATATATATATATATATTATGTATACGGAGATGGATATAGACATATCTTTGTCTCTACATATACAAAGAGAAAGATGGATAGATACCTATGTGTACTGAGGGGGAAAGAGATGATGAACATACACATATATACAGAAGGAAAGATACATATATATTATATATATGTATATATATATATATGTATATATATATATATAGAAAGGACATAGTTACACATAGACGGAGAGATAGAAGATATATATGGAGAGTTTTAAAAAGAGACTTGCCTGATCGGAAAAATAAATGTTTTTTCCTGGAGTAGGGAGAGACCCCAGAGAAGAAATTTACTTCTCTCTCGACAATCACTTATCGCCCTCTTCCTCCTCCTGCGTCCCGTTGGCACATCGCCCTTCAAAACGTATCCTATCAAAAAAAGAAAAGAGCAAACGCCAAAGTCAGAGAAGATAAAAAAAAAACAAACGCACATATCGTCTGCGTCGTTGACCAGCAGCAGAAGAGTAGCAGCAGTAGAAGTGGTAAGAGTAAGGGGACGAGAAAGAAAGAGGCGGAAAACAACTGCGGGAATTTCTGACACGCAGCCCATCTGCGCGATGCAAGCGCAACGATTACTATGTCGAAGATTAGGGACATAGCAGCTGAGAGGAGCAGCAACGAGCGGCACCAGCAGCAGCGACAGCCACAGCAGCAGGAGCAGCAACAGCAGCAAGGAAACAGCAGCACAGAGGCGGTAGCACAAGAAAGAAACAGCTGTACGCGAGGCAGCAGCAGCAGCAACAGCAGTAGGAGAGCAGCAAAAAAGGGAAGCATGTGGAGGTTCATTGAGATTCTGGTCCCCAAACATCGTTTTCTCTTGCCTCCTGGGTCTTCTTCGAGAAAGGTACTTTTGCTGTTTCTCTGTTTAGGATTTTAGGGTTTACGGCTTTAGGGTCTGGGTTCAGGTTTTCTCTCCTCTGCAGTGCTATCCTTTCTCTTCATCTCTGGGTGTTCAAAATCAGGAGGGAGGCAATGGCGGTAGATGCATGTGTCGCCTCCGTCTGGGACAGCTCCAGAACCAGCCGTATTGTTTCTTCTCCACAGCCTGATGAAATATTTGCAAATAATTGCTGTGGGGGCTCTTTCTGTTCTGCTGCAGGTGTTTGAGCGAATCACTTTTTCCAGCTGCGCCCCGACTCCACTCTTCCATCGTGTCTCCTAAAAACAATTGCACGCGCCACCACCACATAGAAACGTACTGCAAAGAGGCACTTAAACGAAGAAAAATCCTCCTCCCGCTGCTGCTAGTCTGCCGTTGCTGAAATTTCTGCAGCTGTTTCTGCAGTTTCTGCTGATTCTGTTTCTGCTGCTGCCCTGCTCCTGCCATTTCTGCTGCTACTGCAGCAATACATCACAGTTTTCCTTTCTCCTTCCTCTTTCTATTTCTCTATTTTTCTCTATGTACACATCTTACACATCTTTCTTCCTTTCTCATGGTGTTTGTCTTTCTTTTATCTGCGCAAAGCGCTCTGTCTTTTTTCTTTCTTCTACCTGCTTTTCCATTATATATTCTATTTGATGTTCCATTTGGAAAATCCATATTATTATGCTGGTAGACTGCCTGTTCTGCAGAATAGGTTTTTCCATCACATACACACCTGAGAAGGAGCTCAGATCAGAAGAGATACACGAAAGAAGAGGATAAAACGAATGGTATTGCAATTTGATGAAACGAAGGAAACACGAAAGAAGAAAAATTGCAGCAAAACTCCACTTTCTTTTACTATCTGACTTTTTCAACGATGTTCTAAAGAAGTGAAAAACACGAAGAAGAGCAGCAACAAAGAGAAAAGGAGAAGGAATCTTCTTTGATGAGCACACATACTTTGCAATGTTGATCTGTATATAAATCAATTCTGAGCCCTCTTAGACGTCTGGTCGTATGTGCCCGCCTGCACGCAACCGCACAGATCCAAAAAATCTTCAAAGAAATATTTCAGCAAAAAGAATCCACAACAAAAAGGATCATCGCCTACGCGAAACAAATCCTCTTTCTTCAACCTTCCACCATACACCGGAATATACACATTACTTTCTCTGAGATATGTAAATTCTTGTTTATTTATATATATATATATACATATGTGTATATTCTGCAGTAGCATGTGCGCCTATATATATATATATATATATATATATATATATATATACATGCCTCATATATACATATATATGTATATTTCATTTCTATTGAATTTGTATATGATGTCCCTAGTTGTGCAGCAAATGCCTGTTTAGCAAAGGACCGGCGTGTGGAGGGAGAGGGAAGAAAGGAAGAAGAAATGGACAGGGCAAGTGCACGCACACCCGACAGAGACAAGAGCGCCTCGACTGTGGGACTTGTTGATGAACTGAAGGTTTTTGGGAGGCAACAGCTTCATGTGGGTGAGAAGAAGCTGCATTTTTTTGTCTCTACATGCAGAGGTGAGATTCGATGCTGCAGTGTACGTACACCCCACGAAAAACCCCAAAACGTACCCCCAGGTTTCTCCATTGCGAGTTTCTTCACATTTTCTGCCCTGAAGAGCGAAGCCAAGAGAGCCTGCTGCTGGGCTTCTTTCTTCTTTGCCTCCTGTTCTTCTTTCTTCTTTGCAATCAATGCCTGTTTCCGCCCTTCTGGTCCCTTCACTTGCTGCTGCACTGTCTTGATATACCGCAGGAGTAGCAGCAGCAGCATCCCCACAACGATCTCTCGCGAACCTTAGACGAGACGGCAGCAGCAGACAAAAAAAAGAAGGTAAGAATGAGACAGTAGAAGTCGAGAAGACATGTGGGGTCTGCGCTCTACAAAAGAAGAGAAAAAGGACAAATCGAAAAAACGATGGAAACAGACATACTGCCACGCAGTCAAGGGAATGAAAAAAACCTGTGCAAAAAGAAACCGAATAACCAGGTTTTGCCTGTTTCGCCGCTCCCTGTCGTCTCTTCCTGTCTCTGTGGTTGTTCTTCCCGCTGTCTCTCTGGCAGGAGGAGTGAGAGTGATTTGCCGTATGAGAGAGAAGAAGAGATGAAAGAGAAAAGAGTCTCCAAGAAGAAAAAGGAAGGAGAAAGAAAGAAAATAAAGAGAAGAGGAACGACAACACACAGCGACGTCAGTAATAGAGAAAACAAAGAAATCACCAAAGCAAAATAAAAACAGCGTGCAGCCCTGAAGTGTGGAGCCACGCAGCAGAAGTCCTGTCATAAAGAAGAAACATAAAGAAGAAACAGAATAACGCACATCCTGGATAGACAGTATACGTCACTGAAGGGCCAGAAAGAAGAAGAAACAAAGGGAATCCAGGAAGTTTCTTCTAGGTGAATAAGCAACTCAGAGACACGCGAAAACACCTCATCGTTGCAGAGAAAACAATGCGAGAGAGAGCCTCGAGACAAAGAGAAGATTAGAAAATAATAGAAAAAAAGAGAAAGAAAGAAAAACGCACTTTTGAACAGCTTTTGCTTTTGTTTTTGTTTTTCAAACTGAATGTCTTGTCATCAACGATTTTCTGTTTTCTCCTTCTCAGCGGCCCGCTGCAGCCCCCTTCTCCTTGACATCTTTTTTTTTCGGCATCTTGTCGAAGGAAAAGCAAACTCTTCCTAAGTAAAAGTTGCAGTCCTCTCTGAGACAGCGAAGAAAACAACAGACACTTTTTATGCCTTCTTCCTTTTTCCCCTTACTCCTCTTCTTTCTTCTTCCGTCTTGTCTGTTTCCTCCGTGCGCGGTGTCTGTGTTCAACTTCTGTGGAGCATTAATGCGAAGAAGAAAGCCGTGTATGCTGCTGCAATCTTCAGGCATGCAAATTTGATTCACGGAGGACGAAGAAGAATGGAAGCAAGAGACAGATGCAGAGAGATCCAAAAAGGCAGAGTCCTTCACGCAAACAAAGAAGGCAGAAAAATTTCAACAGAACCACTACAACACTCCAGAAAAACAAATATTCTTCCTCAAATATGAATAATCATCCACATCCCATTCAAATAATCTCCCACATACATATATATATATATATATAGGTATGTATCTTTCCACATATGTATATGTGTACAGGGAAGAAGGCGTGGATAAGGAGAAAGGAAAGAGAAGAACGGTAAATAGAAAAAAGAGAAAAAGAAAAGGTGTAATTATAGCAGAAAATTCAGTCTCAGTCATAAGCCGTACGGTATACAGACACGTGAGCACCGCCAACAGAAACCTCCGAACACGCGTGAAAGGAAACGTTTCAAAGGGGAAGGGGGTAGCTGTGTGTCGTTTTGAATGTCTATCCACAAATCCTTTCTTTGCGTGAAAGTGGCAGTCCTGCGCTGGGAAATGAACTGTGTTCAAAATTTCTTCTCTTCATTTCCTGGCGCCTTCCTCACGTGTATGTACACCCGAAACAGTCGCGGCCTCCGACGGCGATCTGCGTTCCCACGGTTAAAACGGACTCTGGGGCTCGCAACTGCAGCAAAATAACAACTTCAACGTCTTTCCTTTGAAATAGAGGCTGCCTACAAGGGAAAACACTCCATGCGTCCTCAAAACCGAAAAAAATGAATAATATCCTGTCGCGGAAAACAAAAGCGGTTTCGTCTTTTCTTGAGACGAAAAAATGCTTTTTCACGCTTCTAGACGTATAATTATTATATCTATCCCCGTACAGAATGTGGACCTGCAGCTCCTCTCGTGTTTTCTATGCGAAATTTGCTTGTTCAGCGGCTCCGCTGGTGGAAAAACGCTAAAAAGGCAAATCTACTGCAGCGAGGGCTGGATCTCGTCGTATCAAATTTTTTAAAGAGAATAGACAGAGGCATGCAGTCCTGGATGTGACTTTTCAAACATGCGGAGGGGAAGTCCGCGTTGGGAGAGTTCCTCTACGTTTTGAACGGGCCTGTTTTCATGGAGGAGACATCGGAGGAGAGAAAAGCCGAGCTGGTCCAAACATAACGGGAAAACGGAGAAACAGAAGAATACGCCTTTCGAAGCGTGAGCGCGCTCGTTCGCGAACAACGACGCGAAAGATGACGTGGGCTAGAGCGCGGACAGCAGGCGGGCCTTTGTTTGAAAGGTTCAGCCAGAAGACAGGTTAACGGGAGGGGAAGAAGAGAAACGCGAACCAACAAGTGTGTCGAAACAGAAAGCCCCAGGGTCGCATGCAACGCAGAAAATTGAAAAACGCAGCGAAAAAACGAAAGTGGAAAGAAAAAGCAGGTGCTAATTTGCTGTTTACTGGTTATCGACGACCGGGTGCTACTACGTCGGTTAGCATTAGAGAAAGAGGCGCGTTTTTAAAACGGCAACTACGGCATAAGAACTCTATATTCTGGGACGGTTCACTGCACATGTTGCTGCTCGTCTCCGACGGGCTGAGGTTGCCCTTCCATAGAAATCTGGTAAAACACGCCTACTTTATCTGCATTTCTCTATGTTGTTACTATGGCAGCTGCAGGTTCCATAACTTTTGCAACGAGATGAGGCACCTGCTGCTCACGACGCTTCTGCTGTTAATCCTCCTCTGGTACTGCAGGGGATTAGCTTCCCGAATTTCTTTTTTTCTATTCGTTGAAGAGTTAAATGCCTGTATGTCCTGGAGACAGCAGCCTTCACCCAAACACAAGCCGCACACATTTCCTCATTTCAAAACTTCTTTGTGTATATGTGTGTGTGTGTGTGTCTCTTTTCTATCACTCTTTTGGATATGTATATACTTTACGAATATTTCGCATTGCATGAAGTCGTGACAGATATACATGTACATCACCTAGTTATTTCACAGCTTTAGGGATCCACTGCTGCTGAGAACAAACATTTTGATCACTTTTCAAAACACATGCATCTCTCTATGTAGCACATGTTTTACTAACTATATCCACACGTAAGTATATATTGATACGTAAGAGTAGAGCATGCAAGTAATGGTTATATCCACACGTAGAGTGTAGTAGCCCGAGAGAAGTTCGGAGTTTTAGAGGACGAACTCCTCTTGGCAACAGACATCTCTACGAGGACACTCTATACTTCAAACAACATTCACGAATATATACATATATGCATATGTTCGTCTCTCTCTCTTCTGTATAAATATATATATATATATTTAAAAGTAGTTGCATCTGTGTACAAACACATGCGTAACTTCGAACTCTACGAGTTGCACATCGAAATCTATCACCATCTT
>JAEOAE010000158.1:0-40856 GCA_036365155.1 Meriones psammophilus | reverse complement strand
GAGCTACAGATGGTTCCAGGACATCCTGTGGGCACTGAGACTGATGCTCTTCTTTGTACAAAAGGGGTCAGTGTGCCTAGATGCCTGGACGTCTATCCATCCTTCAGTGCAACACTTTAACACTAAGAGTGCATACAAAGTTGTTACAATTTTTGTAAATGAGTATGAAAATGAATAATTGCAAAACAAAAGAATATGAAGCTCTTATTCACATTCCTAGTGAACACCTTAGTGACTCTTCCGTATCCCAATGCTTCCATAAAGAAAAACATCATAAGCACCTATATAATCAGCAGTCACAAGACATAAAAATTGACACTTTATCCACAAAATCTACAGCAAGGAAACCATTATTAGTTATAATTCAATTTCTGAGAGTTTAGGAGCCATTCCATGATGTTCCTGATTCATCAGGGGCTTATTCACAAAAGCTGTACATGTCACAGTAAAAGTCAAGGCTTAACACTTCTAGGTTCCTGAATTTGATAAAGAGTTTCTGAAAAAAATGGACTGACTACACTCATCATTCTGTTCTTCTGTTTAGACCAAAATGGAGAAACTATCTATATTTGCTGACCTTATACTTTGCCATTGGTCAGATCAATAAGGACACACAACTGCTTCCCAATGTGACCTTGGGTTTTCATGTCTACAATGCCTTTAATTCTAACAAAAGAACATTAGAGGGCCTTTTGATGTTGATGTCTGGAAGAAGTGAGTATGTTCCTAACTACAAATGCAAAACACAACACAAAGCTCTAGAAATCATTTCAGGAACCAAGTCAGAATTTTCTGCTGCAATTGGAACACTTTCAGAGCTCTACAAAGTCCCACAAGTAAGTTAAGAAAGTATTTTTTGTGCACAATCACAGGTCAAACCTGACAAAACAACACAAACAAAAGAAAACAGAGAAGTGTTTTATGTTTAGTATAGGCAGATTTAAAAGAGAAGTGAATATATTACTTTGATATGGCAATGGTTAACAGTAGAAAGAGTGTGGTAAAAATCATGCTCAGTACATTCTGAAAATTTCTAAGCAGATCACTTAGTGGAAACCATGACTCTATTGTCAAACACTGGAAGATGTACTGTGGATACTCAGGCTGCATTTTGTCATAAGTCAAATTGTACAACAAAGATACCTAAGTACCAAAGAAAGCATATAACCATCTCAGAATTCCTGCAGTTGTCAATACTGATGTATGAAAAAAAGAAAGTCTGGGACATGTAACTAAATTTAGAACAATCTTCAAGGTCATCACTGATGAAAATCTTTCAAGGAATTAACGATCTCATGCAGGAAAGTAGATCTCAGAATAGCACCCACAGAGACTAATCACTTAAATAGATTGCCACAATTGACTCTTTCCAGGATACACTGAAAAAAGGCATCCATCAGCAGGCATTACTACAAGCAAAGAAAATACTTTGTGAGCACAGGGGTCAGGAATAATCAAGATTATAAAACCCATAGTGTAACTCTGATTGTTATCACTCAGTTAAATAATTTGTAAATGTATTTTATCCTAATGTAAAAAAAAAAATGAAACACACAATAATTTACATCTGTTTCAGAGTTTTGTCTCAGTCAAATCTATCATTAGACAGGGATGATGCAATAACCCCTGGCAATGTGATTTCAGATCTTCACAATTTGCACCATTTTAACTTAGGTAAATGAATCTCTAAAAACTTTGTTAGTCTCTTTCTGTATTTGCTTTCCTAAAGCTGATGGTTCTGAGAAATATGGTGTTATGTGACCAGAAAGTACATGGTAATGTTTTCTGCAGTCTTTTACTACATCAGATACTCTGTTTCATTGTATTGCAACAAGGGAGATCTATCAGATCTTTCAAAGACAGTGAACAGAATATTGTTTACTTCAGATATCTGAGTAATGTTGGAGATCATGGTACTAGAAAAAAAACATATTCCATCACGTGATCAGAGAGACAAGCTAATCTCAGAGAAGACATCCTCCTCACCAATAAGCAGTTCTTTGATTCTCATATGCAAAGAATGAACTCACTTCCTCCCTCCAGGTGATGATGATTACAAATACATAAAACTTATAATCACCTTTTTTTTCCCCTTTGCTTCTTCAGGTCACATATGGTCCCTTTGATTCCATGCTAAGTGACAAAGATACATTCCCAACCCTTTATCAGATGTCTCCTAAAGACAGAGGTCTAACCCAAGGGTTGATCTCTTTATTGCTCCACTTTGGCTGGAAGTGGCTGGGGGTCATTGTGTCTGATGATGGGAGAGGAAGGGAGTTTCTCTCAGACCTGACAGTAAAGATTGGATCAGAAGATATCTGTGTGGCTTTTACAGAAAAACTGTCTGATAACTCAAAATATAGAATAATATATGATTATGGATTGCTGAACTTGTACCAACATATACAAGTAAATGTGATTTTATTCTATGGTAATATAGATGACTTGGTGATCTCTCTCCCATACATTAAAAAATTTTTAAGAAGAAAGGTGTGGATCATGGCAAAGCATCGCCTGTCATATTTAGAGTCTACATTCAATGACAGGAATTTTTGGATATATGTTTTCAGAGGAAGCTTCTCGTTTTCAAAGAGGAAAACTATCCCTGGCTTCAAGCACTTTCTTGAAGCACTTACACCCTCCCAGTACCCAGGAGATTCTTACTTCTCTAAATTCTGGGTTGACAATTTTGATTGTTTACCTCTTGGTTTTCTATGTGAAAAATTTAAACCCTGTCCAGCGAATATTTCCCTAAAGACTGGGGATGAAATAAATGATGTGATGACTACTTCTGAGCCCAGCTATTCCATATGGAATGCAGTATATGCAGTGGCCCATGCCCTCCATAAAATGCTGTTGACCAAAACTGAAATGGGTCCTGTGGATGACAGAAACAAGGGTGAGATTCTACCATGGCAGGTAAGCCTCATTCATAAGCAAGGGAATCACCAGGATCATATATTATTGGTAAGCAATTTACTGTGGATAACCAAGAAAGCATTTTCTTCTTATAATTAAAAGAATATTTTAATAGGCAAAAGGGTTTGTCATAGTATATCTATATATGTCTATAATTATCTGACATGATTTTGGAACTGAAAGCACAGATTTGAAGACATTAAATTAAAATGTGTTTCAACAAATGTTTCCTAACCTAACATGAAATTCTGAAATATAAATATGTGATTAATGTCAAAATATAGCAAGTTCAATAATCAAAATTTATATTTTCTTGGAATATACCCATTGAAATAAGCTTTAGACATAATGACCATGTCCAAAGATGCTATTTCACATAAAATTCAATCTATATTTAATGACAAAAGACCATAAATTCATAGCCTGTGCAAGTGACATAAGTAACTGAAAAGCAATGGCTTTTATAATTTTTTACATTCTTAATTACTTAAAATGAAGGAAAAACCAAGACTGTGCTTCTATTATTAAATGTTAGAACACAGTGCTAATAAGCCTAGGCACTATCTCTGTGTATTAGTGATAAATGGATGTGTTTGGGTTTTAAACCAACAAGATATAAACATGGGATTCATTTATATTTATGAAACTTGATGCTCACATTCAAATAGGGTGCCATGAAGAAGTTTGTTGAACAAGTCAGTTGAACTTTAAATCCATTCAAAAATAAATAAAAATGAATTCTGAACATAGAGTGCACTGTGTAATTTAGAGTATCATGTAAAACAATAATATCTGACACAGTTTGTGAACACAGCTTTCTAGAGATGTGATATTATCTAAGTTAGTATGTCCTGTGTACAAATAACTTAGCACCTAAGCAACCTTTATAACACACACTGTTAATTAGGTAACACAATATCGTGTCTCAGTAGCTGAACTGTTTACCCACTGTATTAAGTTAGATATGTAATTGAATCATACTGGAGGATGACTCAGTGTTACATGTACTTGCTGCCCATGCAGAGAACCCAAGTGTGGTTGTTAGCACATATATGGTTGCTCACAACTTACTAAGGTACAACTGCTCAAGTTACTAAGGTACCCACATGAAGATCCAACATCCCATCATTTACATATATGTATTGGACCTGGTTCCACTTCATGTATGAAACCCCTGTGGATCTAGGTCAGTTTACTCTGTATTCTTGCAGCATTCTAGTCTACTTGGTGTCCTTATATCATTCCCAACCACTCTTCCATGAGACTCTTCAAGCTCTGTGAGATGCTGGGCTGTGAGTCTCAGCATGTGCTTTGATTAACTGCTGAGGGTGAGGGGCTCTAAAAGAAAGGTTAAGTTAGGCTCCTGTCGGTAAACACAGAACATATCATTAATGGTGTCAAGGATTGGCTCTCTCCCATGGTTGGGTGTGGTTCATTGATTTGATTGTTCATTCCATCAGACCTACTGTATCTTTGTCTTTGTCCATCATGTAGTTAGGATAAATTTTGTTTGGAAGGTATTTTAGGTAGATTGGTGTTTCCCTCCCACCACTATAGGTCCTTACTGGCTAGAAGGGGGCTTTCTACACTCTCCTCTCCCATGCTGATAGGCTCAGCTAGAGACATCCCCATATCCTCCCTGTACTATAGCCTGACCCATCTCTACAGTATGTCTCAAGGATTTCCCCAACTTTCTTTCACCCATTGTCTCCAGGCCCTTAAACCTTGCCTCCCAATTCTCCTCATATCTGCTTTCCCTCATCTCGCTCCACACAACCTTTCCTGTCCAGTTCAATCTATATTTCCTCTTTCACTGTCTATTTAATTTCCTGACCTGAGTGAGACTTAAGAATGTCCTACCTTGAGCCCTTTTTGTTATTTAGTTTCTTTGGGTCCATGATTAGTAGTGTAGTTATCCTGTGCTATATGGCTAATATCCACTTATAAGGGAATACATACCATATGTGTCTTTCTGGCCATGGGTTACCTCACTCAGGATGATCATTCCTATTTCCATCCAATTGCCTACAAATTTCATAATTTTTTGATTTTAATAGTTGAGTAGTGTAAATGTACCATATTTTCTTTAGCCATTCTTTGGTAGAGGAACGCCTAGGTTGTTCCCAGATTCTTTTTATTACAAATAAAGCTTAATGTATACAGTTGAGCAAATGTCCATTTATGGTGAAGTATCTTTGTTATATGTCCAGGAAGATTATAGATGGTTCTTGAGGTAGAATTGTTCACAATTTTCTGAGAAAGAACCAGATTGATTTGCAAAATAGTGGTCCAAATTTGTACTCCCATGAAAAATAGAGGAGGGTTATTTTTCTCCACGTCCTTGTCAACATGGGTTGTCAAGTTTCTGGTAGGTGTAAGATGGAATCACAGAGTCATCTTGATTTGAGTTTTCCTGCAGACTAATGACATTAGTGTTTCCTTAAGTGCTTCTCTGTCATCTGAGATTCCTCTTTTGAGAATTCTACTGAGTTGCATACTGCATTTATCAAATTGGACTATTTGGGTTGTTGGATTTTAATTTCTTGAATTCTTTATATATTTTGGATATTAGCCCTCTGTCTGATGTATGGATGATGAAGATCTCTTTCCCATCTGTAGTCTGTCATTTTGATGTGTTGACAGGGTCCTTTGCTTTAAAAAATCTTCTCAGATTCATGAGGTTCCATGTATTAATTGTAAATCTTACTGCCTGGGTTGTTGGTGTTCTGTTCAGGAAGTTGTCTCTTGTGCCAATGAATTCAAGCATCTTCTCTATTTTCTCCTCTAATAGATTTAGTGTTTGTTTTTATGATAATGTCATTGCTCCACTTTGAATTGAGTTTTGTGTAGGTTGATAAATATGGGTCTATTGGTATTTTTCTACGTGTAGTCATCAGCTGGATCAGAGTTATTTGTTAAAGATGTTCTCTTCTTTTTTTCCATTAAAGGCTTTGAAATCTTTGTAAAAAATCAAGTGTCTATAGGTGCCTGGGTTTATTTCTGATCAAACAATCTGTTCCTTTGTGTGGGGGGAGAGGTTTGTTAATTTATTTATTTTTAAATCAATTACAGTTTATTCACTTTGTATGCCAG
Organism: Meriones psammophilus; assembly: GCA_036365155.1. Lineage (NCBI taxonomy): Eukaryota > Metazoa > Chordata > Mammalia > Rodentia > Muridae > Meriones > Meriones psammophilus. Next base: position 34,844 of record JAEOAE010000158.1, on the reverse strand, counting down.
ATATAGTCCCCTTCCTTATCCCCTCACAATCCCACCCTCCCTCAGTCATCTCCTCTTATGTCCCTCCTCAAGCCCACTGATGGGGGCGTCAATCTTCCCTTCCTTCTGTCCCTAGCATATCAGGTCTCATCGAGACTGACTGCATTGTCTTTCTCTGTGGCCTAAAGTTTTTTATTGCACAGAAATGCTGGGTTATTTTTTTTTTTTTTTTTTGTGTTCAATATAATATTGAGAATTGTTCTTTCAGGGTCTGTGATGAATGGTGTTGTTATTTGGATAGGAATTATATTAAATATATAGATTGCTTTTGCTAATATGGTCATTTTTACTATATTAATTTTACCGAGCCATTAGCATGGGAGCTCTTTCCATCTTTTGATATCTTTTCAGTTTCTTTTTTCAGAGACTTGAAGTTCCTGTAACAGAAGTCTTTCTCTTGCTTGGGGAGAGTTCCACCAAGATTTTATTTCTGGCTGTTATGAAGGATGCTATTTCCCCAATTTTTTATCAGCCAATTTCTCATTTGTATCAGGCCACTACTGATTTTTTGAGTTAATTTTAAAGCAACCACTTTTCTGAAGTGGTTTATCAGCTGTATAAGTTTTCTGGTAGAATTTTTGGGGTCATTTATATATATAATAGTACATCATCTGTAAATAGGGATGTTTTTACTTCTTCCTTTCCAATTTGGACCCCCTGATCTCTTTTAGTTATATTATTGTTCTAGCTATAACTTCAAGTACTACATTGAAGATATATAGAGAGAGTGGGCAGCCTTGTTTTGTCCCTGATTTTAGTGTAATTGCTTTGAATTTTTCCCCATTTAATTTTATTTTGGCTATCCACTTGCTGTATATTACCTTTATTATGTCTATGTATGGGCCTTGTAGTCCTGATCTTTACAGAACTTTTATCATGAAGTGGTGCTTGATTTTATCAAAGGCATTTTTTGCATCTAATGAAATAAACATGTTTATTTTTTTCTTCCAGTGAATTACAAAGATGGATTTAAATATGTTGAACCATCCCCACATTCCTGGGATGATGCTTATTTGATCATGGTGGATGATGTATTTGATGTGTTCCTGGATTGGTTTTCCAGTATTTTATTGAGTACTTTTCCATCTAAGTCCATAAGGGAAATGGCTCTGAAATTTTTGTTTTTGTTGGGTCTTTGTGTGGTTTAAGGTATTAGAGTGACTGTAGCCTCATAGAATGAATTTGGCAATATTCTTTCTGTTATATTTTGTGGAATATTTTTAGAGTGTTGGTATGAGGTCCTCTTTGAAAGTCTGGTAGAATTCCATGCTACAACCATCTGGCTCTGGGATTTTTTTGGTTGGGAGACTTCTGATGACAGCTTCTATTTTCTTAGAGGTTATTGGACTGTTTAACCTGCTTACCTTATCTTAATTTAATGTTGGCAAGTGACATATATCAGGAAAATATTCCATTTCCTTTTGATTTTCCAAACTTGTGGAATACAATCTTTTGAAATAAGACCTAATGATTCTTTGGAGTTACACTCCCATTTCATATCTGATTTTGTTTATTTGGATACTATCTCTCTCCCGTTTTGTTAGCTTCTCTAGAGCTTTGTCTATCTTGTTGATGTTTAAAAAAAAACAGCTCTTGGTTTCACTGATTCTTTGTATTGTTCCCATTTTTTTCTATTACACTAATTTCAGCTATGAGTTTGATTATTTCCTCCTGTCTACTCCTCTTAGGTGTTTACTTCAGTCTGTTCTAGAGCTTTTACATGTATTTTTAAATTGCTACTATGAGAATTCCTTAATTCTTTTTAGAAAGGCACATAATGCTATGAACCATCTCCTTAGCACTGCTTTCATTGTATCACAGAAGTTTAGGTATGTTGTCCCTTCATTTCCCCTGAATTCTAGATCTATATTTTCTTTTTTTATTTCTTCCCTGACCCAATGATCACTGAGTCATTCAGTTTCCATTAGTTTTATAGGTTTTCTATTGTTTCCATTGTTATTGAACTCTATCCATGGTGGTCTGATAAGATACAAGGGGTTATTACAAATTTCTTATACTTGTTGAGGCTTGGTTTCTGGCCAAGTCAATGGGCAATCTTGAAGAAGTTTCTGTGAGGTGCTGAGAAGATGGTATATCCTTTTTTGTCTGGGTGAAAATTCTGTAGATATCTGTTGGATCCATTTGATTTGATCATTAGTTAGTTTGATTGTTTCTCTATCTAGTTTCTGTTTTCATGACTTTTCTTTTGGTTAGTGTGGTGTTTTGAAGTCTCCCACTATTACTGTGGATATATTAGTGTATTATTTAATCTTTAGTAATGCTTCTTTTACAAATGTAGGTGCCCTTGTATTTGAAGCAAAATATTAAGAATTGAGACATCATCTTGGTGGATTTTTGATATGATATGTATCCTTTTACTATGATATGCATCCTTTCCCATATCTTTTGAATAAATTCAGTTAAAAGTTTATTTTATTAGATATCAGGATGGCTTCTTTCAATTTGCTTCTTGGGTCCATTTCCTTGAAAAAGCTATTTCCAGCCCTTCACTCTGAGGTAATGTCCTCCTTTTTTGTTAAGATGTGTTTCTTGTCTGCAGCAGTCCTATTTATGCATCCATTCTGTTAGTCTGTGTTTTTTTATTGAGGAATTGAATCCATTGATGTTGAGTGATATTAATAACTAATGTTTGCTTGTGCTGGTAATTTTGATTTTTATGGTTGTAGTGAGTTTCTGTGTTTCCCTCCTTTTGGTTTTGCAGCAATGGTGTTTTTTATATTTTATTTGTTTTCTTGGGTGTGGATAACTTTCTTTGCTTGGGGTTTTCCTTCTAGTGTACCTTAAAGCTGAGAAGCATAGACATTGGCATTTTGGGGTTCACAGCATAGCTTCTCACTTGCTGTGGAGTCACTAGAGTCCTAGCACTCAGTAACCATGTGCACTGGGCACCATCATTTTGGATCCTCTTCAAATCTCCATCTTTTAAGTGGAAATATTTTTTTTCTGGTGCTGGAGAAAGACACAGGACATTTTGCCAACGAAGGACATGCTACACACTATACTACCTTCTATCTCTTAGATGATATTTCTACTTGTGTTCAGTAGCTCTAGCATTACTTCCATGGGGAATAATTTTAATCTCGCTACATAACTGGAGAGACACCTAAACAAACTAAGCACCTTCAAAAAGAAACCCATGTCAGAGGGAGGGAAAATGAATTTCTCTTAGAATTCAATGAGTAATCTGTATGGGCCACTCATATCAAATTTTGTCTCTCTTCAGTTGCATCCATTTTTGAAGAAAATTAAAGTGACAAATGTTGCTGGAGATGAAGTAAGCTTTGATGAGTACAAGAATATTATGGAAACACATGATATACAAAACTTTATTGCATATAGTAAGCAAAATTTATTAATACTTAAAGTTGGATAATTTGTTTTCAAGAGTCCACAAGACCAAGGCTTTTTCATCAATGAAATTCTGATTCAGTGGCCAAGCAACTTCAATCAGGTTGGGAAATTTTTCAGCATTTAATATAAAGGGAATTATTTGTAAAGAATTATAAACTTGATTGTGTGATATTTATTGTGAAATTTTAAGCTCTTACTCTATTGTGACTTTGAGCTTGTGTGTGGGTATTCATGCATATGAACACATGTGCTGGTTAAGGCCACAGTTAACTGTGTTTATCTTTCTCGGTTTCTGTCCATTTTCTTTTTAAATAGGACATCTCTCTGACATCCTTACTTTCTGATTTTATTGTGCTCAGTGGACAGCATTACCTATGTACTCTCTCTGTCTTCATGATCGTAAAGCTTGGATTACAGGAATATCTTCTGCACCCAAACTTTCTTTTCATCCCTTCATCATGATTAAATTCAGGCTTTCATGCTTATGTGGTAAGAGCATTAAATACTAAGTAATCCCTTTATTTCTGTATGATGACTTTAAATCTGAAATAAACCAATATTTCAAATATATATATACATACACAAATAAGTATATATAAATGCATACATAATGTCATAATTCCTTAGCTAGAATTAGATAATTGAACATGATTTGATTCATTGATGATGCAATGAATGAATGAATGAGTGTTCAAATCAATCATGTTTGTGTGCAGATGAAATGATAACTACATGGAAAAATTATCTATATTTCACATATGTCTTATACAGGCATTTGAAGCTCAAATCCTTCCATTCAATGAACTAAAATATCAATAGTTTTAGTTTTTGAGTAGTTAAACAAGAAAAAATTAATTTTCTAAAAGAATTTCTGGAACCAATGTATATGAGCTGCCCAATACATATGTTTGAAACTGAACTCATATTTCTATGCAATATTGATATGCACTCTTAACTGCTGAGCCATTTATCTACAAGCATAATACTGTTAATATAGACATATATATGAGACAGAAACTGAATTCAAATCGAGGCATATAAGATAGAAATATTTCCTGTCCTACACAATTTCTAAAATATAATGAACTAAAACTGTGTTAAGTTTAGTAGTTATTGTGATTAACCAAGAATGCAATTGGTAAAAATCCTATGTGATGGTGTCTCTAACATTTGAAAGGAAATGCACAGTATAATTCCTAGCACTGGAAGTCAAGGGTAAATATCACAGAAATAGATTATAATTCACCAAAGGCCAAATTGAGCTTCCTTTTTCAGCTGAATCAGAGTGTGTGGGTTTCAATACATGACTGGAAATGTAAAGGTAGAAACAGATGAGGCAAGAGTGATGGGGTTTCTGTCTGACAATCCAACCCTTCCATAATTGACATAATAAATGAGTTCTGACTTGTTGCCTCAGAGGAGAGAATATGTGGATGCCTTATACATTTCACATAGGTGAGGCAGAAGTGATCACAGTTTGATCACCATAAATGGTTGTTGAACATTTAATAATGGGAAGTGAGCTAACTTCAAATCTTCATTCTACACTCACATATAATAACCTCAGAGTTCCCCATAAATACATACATTTTACTTTGTATCACAGTCATAACCCCTCCCTCATTCCCTCTCAATCCCACCCTCCCTCCCTAATCTCCTTCTTGCCCCTTTCAAAGTTCACTGATAGGAGAAGTCCTCTTCCACTTCCATCTGACCTTGGCTTATCAGGTATCTTCAGGACTGGCTGTAATGACCTTGTCTGTCACCTACCAAGGCTGCTCCTCCCTCAGAGGAAAGGGGGAGGTCAAAAAGCCAGTCATTGAGTTCATGTCAGAAATAGTCGCTGTTCCCCTTACTAGGGTAATCCACTTGGATACTGAGCTTGTGATTAATATAAAAAAATAAAAATTATAAAAAAATTATAAAAAAAAATTAAACACACAGAAAAAATACATACACTTCACATAGAGTATGTACATTTAAATTATTTAGCCTAAAGTATTTTAAATTAATGTTCAATATTATGACCAGTTTTTCTGTATTGCCTTCAGACTCCTCAATCTGTATGTACACAGAGCTGTGGTCCAGGATTCTGGAAATTTCTACAAGAAGAAAGACCCATTTGCTATTTTTCTTGTGTATTTTGTCCAGAGTGGCACATTTCCAACCAGACAGGTAGAAAAGTACCTGTCCTCAAACTGCTTGGGAATGTAGAAGGGGAAAGTTAAGAAGTGACTGTGGTGTCATAATGCAATGCTGTTCTCCATGTCTCTTTCCCTTATCCCTGAATCCATTAGTAATCACTGCTGATGCCACACAATTTATGAAGACTTGAGTGGCAATTCTCATGCTATTGTGTCATATGCAAACTACTAAAAAAAAAAAAAAAAACATCCTGCCTTTTGGTGCATGAAATGGCTATCTCCTTGTTATAGGTTCCCCATTAAATGAGGGATCTCCACTTGTCCAAAATTGATTAGTATTTCTGCAATAAACAAACGTAATGATTTTTTTGCCTGAAAATAACTCCAGGAAAAGTTCAAGTGTGATTGTTTCTTGTATGCACAAGAAATGGAACGGCATTTACAACACTTACATTTGTCATCTTCAGTATCAACAATAGTAGAAAAAGCAAGTCATTGTAAATAAAAATATGGTTGCCTGTTTAGGGTTATGGTAAATGGTATGATAACATATGCAAGTAACTTCATATGGCATGTGCAGGTTGTATTTTTGAATACAAACAAACACACACACTAATAAACATATAATAAATAAGAGGGCATGAATTTGAGAGAGAATATATATAAGGTGGTTTCAGAAGATGTTCTGGGCAAAGAACAAGAAGAGGTATAGTGAGATAATTATGTTTTTTTAAATGAAATTTTTTATAAGAATATAAAAAGTCAAAATGAAAATACATTAATATAATGATGAGAATCTAGTATATTTTTATCATATTCAAAAAGTGAAACCCTTAGACAACTGGATAACAAACAAAACTTTTATGTTTTATTGAAAACAATAAAATGTTGAAATATTAAATAAATATTGTTTATATTCTGAGATCTAGTACTACCATAGGTTAAATTCCTTGCAGTGTGCTATATGACTTCACATACTATGTTGAAGAAATATGGAGAGAGCAATCACTCATGCCTTGTGCCTGATTTCAGTTGCATAGATTTAAGTTTCTCTCTGTTTAGTTTGATGTTGGCTATAGGCTTGTTGTAGATTGTTTTTACTATGTTTAGGTATGTGCTTTCTATTCCTGATCTCTCCAAAATTTTAAACATGAATGGGTGTTGGATTTTGTCAAATGCTTTTTGGCATGTAAGTTAATGATCATATTTTTTCCCTTCAGTTTGTTTATGTGGTGGATTATATTGATTGATTTCTGTAGACTGAACTACCCAGCATGTCTGGGATGAAGCCTACTTGTTCATGGTGGATGGTATTTTTGTAGTGTTCTTGGATTCAGTTTGCAAGTATTTTACTGAGTAGTTTTGCACCAATGTTCTTAAGCAAGATTGGTCTGAGGTTCATTTCTTTGTAGGGATTATGTGGTTTAGGTATCAAGGTGACTGTGGCCTCATAGAATGGGGCCATGTTGGTAATGTTCTTTCTGTCTCTTTTTTTGTGGAATAGTTTGAATAATATTGGTATTTCCTCTTCTTTGAAGATCTGATAGAATTCTGCACTGAAACCATCTGGATCTGGGCTTTTTTTTATGGGGATTTTTGATTATAGCTTCTATTTTCTTAGGAGAGATGGGACTATTTAATTTACCCAATCTTGAGTTAACTTAGGTAAGTAAAATCTATCAAGAAAATTGTTCATTCCATATAGATTTAAAATTTTTGTGACATATGTGTTTGAAGTAAGACTTAATTATTATTTTGATTTTCTCAGTGTGCCCTTATGTATCTGTTTTCTTTTTTTGTTCATTTGGATAGTGTCTTTTTGTCTTTTAGTTACTTTAGCTAAGAGTTTATCTATTTTGCTGATTTTCTCTAAGAACCAGCTCTTGGTTTTGTAGATTCTTTGACTCATTTTGTTTTTAGTATATTGATTTCACCACTGAGTTTGATTATTTAAAGCCATCTACTCCTCTTGGGTGTGTCTGTATCTTTTTTTTTTTTTCTGGGTCTTTCAGCTGTGTCATTAGATTGCTTGTATGAGATGTCTTATGAAGGCACTGAGCACTATGAACTTTCCTCTTAGCACGGCTTTCATTTTGTCATAGGAGTTTGGGTATGTTGTGCCTTCATTTTCAATTAATTCTTGAACATCTTTATTTTCTTTCTTAAATTTCTTCCACGACACACCTGTCATTGAGTAGAGAGTTGTTCAGGTTTGATATATGTGCAGGTGTTTTGCTCATTTTGTCATAGCTGAGGTCCAGTTCTAGAACATGGCAATGTAATTGGATACAAGGGGTTATTTCAGTCTTCTTGTTTCTATTGAGACTTGCTTTGTTCCTGACTTTGTGGTCAATTTTGGAGAAGGATACATGATGTGCAGAAAAGAAAGCATATTTGTTTGTGTCTAGGTGAAAATTTCTGTAGAAATCCCTTAGATCCATTTGATTCATGACCTCTGTAATGCTTATCACCATTTAGCTTCTGTTTCAATGATATGTCAATTGGTGAGAGCATGGTAGTGAAGTCTCCCACTATTACTAAGCTGGGACTGATGTGTGATTTCAGCTTGAATGTTTCTTTTACAATGCAGGTGCCCTTGTATATGGGGCATAGTTTTTCAAGATATTGATGTCCTAATGGTGGATTTTGCTTTGATGAAGATGAAGCATCCTTCCCAATCTTTTCTGATTAATATTGGTTAGAAGTCTGTTTGATTAGATATTAGGATGTTACTGCCACTTGCTCCTTCAGCCTATTTGATTGGAAAATCTTTTTCTAGCACTTTAATCCAAGGTAGTGTCTATCTTTATGGCTGAAGTGTTTCATGTTTGCAGCAGAATGTTGGATCCTCTTTCTGTAACCATTATGTTAGAATGTGTCTTTTTCTTGTACTGTTTAGTCAATGAATGAATGAATGAAAAACCAATGAATGTTAGTTCTTGTTATTGTGGAGTTGGTGCTGATAGTATGTTTGTGTGCTTGTGTTCTCTTGATTTTTTTTGTGATGTCATCTATATCCTGTGCTTCTTGGGTTTAGATTATCTCATTGGTTGGAGTTTTCCTTCCAGTAGCTTCTCTAGGTCTGGATGCTGCAAAGATATTGTTTAAATTTAGTTTTGTCATGGAATATCTTGTTTCCTCCATCTGTGTTGACTGTAACTATTGCTGGGTCACTTTTTCTGGCATCTGTGGTCTCTTAGTGTCTGCATGACATCCACTGAGGCCCTTCTGGCTTTCATAGTCTCTGTTGGGAAATCTGGTGTGATTCTGATAGGTCTGCCTTTATATCTTATTTGGCCTTTTTCCTTGCTGCTTCTATTTTTTTTTTTTTCATTGGGTTGATTTAGTCTTTTGATTACTACTTTGCACAAGTATTTTTTTGCCTGGTCTAGAATATGTGGTGTTCTGTAATCCACTTTTATGTTTAAGGTTTTCTCTTTCTTAAGGTTGGTGAAACTTCTACGATTTTATTGAAAATACATTCTGGACCTTGGAGCCTGGAATCATCTGTTTATTTTATTGCTATTATTCTTAGGTTTCATCTTTTCATGGTGTCCTGGATGTCTTGAATGTTTTGCATCAGAAACTATACTTTCTCTTTCCTTTGAGAGATTTACTAGTTACTTCAACTACATCTTCAATGCCTGAGATTCTTTCCCCAATTTCTTGTATTCTGTTGGTGATGCTTATCCCTATGGTACTTGATCACTTTTCTAAGTGTTCCACCACCAGTTTTCTTTGTTTGTGGTTTCTTTATTAATTCTAACTTTGGAAGGTCATGAGTAATTTTATTTCCTTCACATGTTTGATTGTGGTTTCCTGTCTATGATGGCCTCTGTCTGGTTGTATTTGCCTATATTTCTTTGAGAGATTAGTTGTTTTCCTCTTCATATGCCACAAATAATTTAATAAGCATAGATTTAAGGTCATTCTCTTGTGTTACAGCTACATTAGTATATCTATTGTTTTGGGAAGTTTTGGTGGAGCCATGGTGTCCTGATTTTTGTTGATTGTTATTTTATGCTAGACTTTTGCCATGTGGTTTTCTGTAGCCTTAGCTGTTTGTTCCTGGAACCTGCACCAAAGACTGGACCAGTCTGTCTTTGGAGTCTAGTGTAGCATTCAGGAAGATGAGGAATGTGCAGTGGCACAAGAATAGGTGCTGGCAATTCAGATGCCAGTGTTTTGAAGGGCAGTGAACAGGGCAGGTAGTGAGCAAAAAAACAGATGGGGACAGGTGAATTGAAGGTCAGGGAGTGTGCATGCATGGGAGCCCCGATGTTTGGGGTGCAGGTGCTTCTGCTGGTCATGAACACTGAGCTTGTTCATGCAGGTGCCCCAAAGGGCTCCAGGCCAAGGTGACAACAGCGGGGGTTAATCAGAAGAAAGTTGGGCTGCAGCTTATAGGCCTGCCTAAAACTGTGTTCCTTGTATGAAGATTCCTCTCTGCTCTGCCATATTGGGTCTGGTATCCCTGTGTTTCTCTTGTTCCCTTGGTGTCCACGGGTTGACCAGAGGAACTGTGGCTTGGTGGCTGGGATGCTGTCCCAGTAATCCTGATGTTGACCTCAGGGGAACAGGAGGCATCTGAGGTCTGGTTGCTACAGCCGAGAGACCCTGGGGGACCAAACTCACTGGAGTATGTGGAAGGGCAGACTGCCCATAGTTTGCTACCCCTGGACCTGCTCGATGGTCTTTGGGACTCTGATCCTCTAACCTTCAGTTATGGTGCACTCCTATCTCCAACATATTGGAGTCTCCTTTTCTAATCTTTCAGCCTTCTTTAATTTCTTTTTTGGTAAGATGCTTTTGTGAGCATTTGAATTTCCTCATGGGTCTGTTTAGGTCTATTTAGGTTGTTGAATAAAAGTTGAATTCATGTTTGAATCATGGTTGCTTGGGCAAATCTAAAACTTACCCATTTCATGTGCATTTTAAGCACTCTGCTATATATTTTTTTAATGTTCCCTTAGAATATTCTGAATTTCTTTGGATTCTGTAACAATGTTTTTCTGTCACTTCTGATTCAATTAATTTGAGTCCTCTATTTCTTTCTTTGATTTACTTGAGACAAGGGTCTGTCAATTTTCTCTTCAGAAAGAATAAGCTCTTCCTTTAGTTAACTCTATGCATTTTTTTGTTTCTGTTTCATTCATTTCCATTACAACCTTACTATTTCTTTTTAATGGATTATTAATTATTTTGTTTTTGTACTATTGCAGCATCTAATCACACTTTTCCTCCTAGTCCCTTTCTGTCACCTCACCTGCCAACCCATGTGCCTGTCCTCTCTTTCTTTTCAGAAAAAGAAGAAGCTTCCCTTGGATATCAACCAGCCTTGACATATAAAGTTGCAATAAGGCTCACAAATTCTGCTATTGAGGCTATACAAGGCAGTCTAATTATGGAAAAGGAATCCAATGGCAGGCAAAAGAGTCAGAGACAGCTTTGATCTTGCTGATAGGTGCCCCCTATGAAGACCAAGCTGCACAATTGTTACACATGTGCTCTTAGAAGTCCCACATGAGGACCAAGTTGCACAACTATTACATATGTGCAGGGAGCACAGATCTGTCCCATGCATGCTTTCTTGTTGGCAGTTCATTCTCTGTGAGCGTGCACTAGGAGCCTCTCTGTGGGACCATCCTGAGCATGGAAAAGAGAGTTGGAGTATGTTTGCAAACAGGGTGCTCCACAGAGTAGATGAGAGGTCAGTAAGGGAAGGGAGTGAATCAGGTGCAGTGGTCAGGGGAATCTCTCAGTTGACATTTAAAATTAAGACATTTCTGTAGCTCTGATTTACTATCAACAAGTTGTTTCTTTATTTATACAAGTTTCACAGTTCAAACACAGACTAATGATTATACAAGTGGTACAGAGTGGGTGTTTGATTTTTTTTCATTATTTATCCACGGTTACAAGTTCAGCAACAATTAAAAAATACAAACAGAAAAGATATTATTATTAGCCCTATGACTCTACTTTAAGGAATCTAAAAATGTCTCCTGCAAAGAAAACATATTTAATGTATGACAGTTTGCTTTTAGACTGGCAGTGTTTGTAGTATGAGTGCAGTCCAGAAAAACAGAAAATACTTAAACAGGTCTTTGTATGAATAGCAAATAATAATAAATAACTCCTTTTACTATATGCATCATCATCTATGCTATTACATAGAAAAAGTTTATTTTAGTCAATCTATCCTATTTACTGAGTTTTGTTCTATCAGGAGTGTATCCTCTACGATCTCCTATCTTTAAACTACATTTTCAGGGAGCTCTAAACCTATAATGAAAGGAAGTCTTAAATCTACAACTGAATCTCCTGGCCTCTCAGGGTTTGCATAATGCCTTGTTTACTCTGCACCAAAATACTGTTTAGGGAAGATACCCCAAGAAAATTTCTGAAATAATGGCCTCATATCTAATATGCTTACCTGTGCTTAATGATGTCCCAGGCAGAAAGAAGATTTACAAACAGTGTACACATAAAGTTAAGTTTTGGATTTTCATAAAAAGACTCAGACATAAATTTTTGTAGAGAACACAAGTGGAATCATAGTGCAGAAAGCCACTAGTAAGGAAACACACAGAAAAAATATCCAAAAAGTTAGAAGAACAGTGATTTTAACAATCTGCTCAGATTTGCTGGAATTCCATCAAGCAAAGTAAATGACTTTCACCAACGCTAGTGAATATTACTGTGTCATTTTCTCCTTTCTGATGTAATGATTTAAAGATTTATAGACCTCTTGTGTGACATATAGGGCTTTTTTTTAGTCTTCAGAGGATGACCAGAAAAACAAGTGTGGAAATTAGAACAATTCCTAGGATTACTCTGGAATTATAATGAAAAGACAAAGAGTCCTGTACTGAGTCAAAGAATGCCAAAGAATGTAGAAATGCATTTGCAACTTCTACAGCTGAGATAGATACTGGTTGATCTGAGCTTAGAGCTGCAATTTGTTGATGCAAGTGTTGTATGCTTACCACCAAATCAGAATTGTTTCATAGGCCATGGATGTGGGATCTAACTTCTTTGCATGTTACCTTGGAAAAATATATAGAAGCAGGGTACTAAATATCTACTGAAACTGTGAGTAACAAGAAAATTGAGAAGAACCCATGATGGTGGAATCAGGGAAGTGCATTTGGATACACTGACGTGGTCAAAATACTATACTTAGTAATTTAAATCACTTAATTTAAAAAAGCACTTGAAGGATTACTTGACAGTTTTACTTTCTCTGAATATGAGTAATATAAATTTCACTTTAATTGCCTTAGAGAAACAGTAATAAACTCTTTAAATGAAACTTATTATTAAGTATCAAGAAAAACAATAGAATTGGGATTTATAAAGAGTTCATGATCTTGGCACTATCATGAAGCAGAATATGCCAGGCTATATAAATCATTGAAAATAACTCTTATGAATTAAACGTGCAATGTGCAAATACATGTATAAGCTGAAATGTTGATTCACTTCCTCCACATAGATCAGCAGGAGTGCATTCCTTGCCTAAGTCAAGACTACCCAAACCCTGAGAGAAACCAGTGTTTACCCAAGGCAGTGACCTTCCTATCCTTTGAGGATCCTCTGGGCATGGCTCTGGCCTGCACAGTTCTGTTTTTCTCTGTCAGCACATTTATAGTTTTGGGTATCTTTCTTAAACACCGAGAATCAGCCATTGTTAAGGCCAATAACAAGACTCTCAGCTATATCCTGCTCATCTCCATCCTCCTCTGCTTCTTCTGCTCCTTTTTCTTCATTGAACGCCCAAACACTGTCTCCTGCATACTTCAACAAATAACATTTGCACTTGTGTTCACCTTGGCTGTTTCCACTGTTTTGGCAGAAACTATAACGGTCATTCTGGCCTTTAGAGTCATGAAACCAGGAAGAACAATGAGAAGGTTGTTTGTCTCGGGCATCTATAATGCTGTCATCCCCATCTGTTTCCTGTTTCAACTTATTCTCTCTGGAATCTGGCTGGGAACCTCACCTCCCTATATTGACACAGATGTACACTCTGAACAAGCTCATGTCATCATTTCATGCAACAAGGGCTCAGTTACTGCTTTCTACTCTGTGCTGGCATATTTAGGAACCTTGGCCCTAGGGAGCTTCACTGTGGCTTTCCTGGTGAGGAACCTGCCTGACACATTCAATGAGGCCAAGTTCCTGACATTCGGCATGCTGGTGTTCCTTAGTGTCTGGGTCACCTTCATCCCTGTCTACCAGAGCACCAAGGACAAGGCCATGGTGCTGTGGAGGTCTTCTCCATCCTGGCCTCCAGTGCAGGGCTGCTGGGGTGCATCTTTTTCCCAAAATGCTACGTTATTCTCCTAAGACCTGATAAAAACTCTTTGAGATGTTTGAAAAACAAAAAATAGCATATAAAAATTGATGATTTTGATGTATTAGTTTTCTAATAAAACCCATTAGTATACTAAAATTAAATCATTTACCTACTTTAAAGTAGCTTTTTCTGAAATGTATATTTAAAGAAAAGTAAGAGCCCCTCACTTTGTCTCCCGATCACAGACATTTTATTTCAGAATAGAAGCTGTTGTTAAAAACATATTTTAGTGTATCAATTTGCTCCTGCACGAGGTCAATCCTCTGATTGAACACCATCAAGCTTCCTTTTAGTTGAGCATTAATTCCTTTATGTACAACTAAGGCATGAGCTACATTGGCTAAATGATTATTCAGGGTCTGAGCAGTCAGCCCAGTATGACTCATGGCTAATGCCCCAGTGGTAGCTCCAACAGCCGCCAATGTGATGGTAGTAACAATGGTGGCTGTAGTTCCAAGATCCCTTTTCTGTCTGAAGAGAGTCATAGCGTGAGGGGCATCAATGGGCACAGGCACCCAGTGAGGCATGCGAGTAACCAGGGCATACCTAAATTCACTAGCATTCCAGCATTGGGCAAAAAAGCAAGTATCATTACCACAATTACTTGGCTCTATCTGGCTAATAATGAATAAAAATGGGGGATATAGACAAACAGGTGTGGGCTTATAGGAAATATTATGAGAAGCCTTACCCCCCTCGTTGGAACATCCTGCGTCAGTTCTAGAACTAGCAGTGGTGTCCGAGGTCTGAGTAGGTTCAGGAGACCATTGCCCCCAGGGGCGAGACGTGCTCCATGCCAATTGACTAACTCCATGTTTTCCTCCACTTTTGAAAGTCATTTAAGGTTCTTAAATTATTTTTTCCTTTTTTTTTTTTTTTTAATTTTTCATCAATTACACTTTATTCATTCTGCATCCCCCCATAAGCCACTCCCTCCTCCCCTCCCAATCACACCCTCCCTCCTCCCTCTGCTTGCATGCCACTCCCTAAGTCCACTAATAGGGGAGGTTCTCCTCTCCTTTCTGATCTTAGTCTGTCAGTTCACATCAAAAGTGGCTGCATTGTCCTCTACTATGGCCTGGTAAGGCTGCTCCCCCACAAAGGGAGGTGATCAAAGAGCAGGCCAATCAGATTATGTCAGAGGCAGTCCCTCTTCACATTACTATGTAACCCAATTGGACTCTGAACTGCCCTGGGCTACATCTGTGCAGGGGTTCTGGGTTATCTCCATGAATAGTCCTTGGTTGGAGTATGAGTCTCTGGGAAGTTCCCTGTGTTCAAATTTTCTTGTTCTGTTGTTCTCCTTGTGGAGACCCTGTCCTCTCCAGCTCTTACTATTTCCCAGATCTTACCTAAAATTCCATTCACTCTGCCCAACAGTTGCCCATCAGGCTCAGCATCTGCTTTGATAGTCTGAAGGGCAGAGGCTTTCAGAGGCCCTCTGTGGTAGGTTCCTAGGTTGTTTCCTGTTTTCTTCTTCTTCTGATGTCCATCCTCTTTGCCTTTCCGGATGGGGATTGGACATTTTAGTTAGGGTCCTCCCTCTTGCTTAGTTTCTTTAGATGCACAGGTTTTAGTGGGTTTGTCCTATGTTGTATGTCTATATGAGAAGCTTGATGGTGTTCAATCAGAGGATTGACCTCGTGCAGGAGCAAATTGATACCCTATGGCAAGTCGCTCAACTTGGCTGTCAATGAAAATATGCTGGACTTTGTGTCACTAGCATATAACATGAGAATTTTTCCTGTGCTGCAAATCTGTCTAAACAATTGTCTAGCTATATTTTAGGTAATTGGACTGGAGAATTTGATACTACGATGGAGCAGCTGAGAGTGGCCATTGTCACAGTAAATTCTACCAGAGTGGACACAGGACTAGCCACAGGATTATCAACATGGATTGCTGCAGCCATGAATCATCTGAAGGAATGGGCGGGCATGGGAGCGTTAGCAGGCCTTC
Source organism: Meriones psammophilus (assembly GCA_036365155.1). NCBI lineage: Eukaryota > Metazoa > Chordata > Mammalia > Rodentia > Muridae > Meriones > Meriones psammophilus. The sequence continues at coordinate 18,968 of JAEOAE010000158.1, read as the reverse complement.
TGGTGTTGGTCTCCTTGGTTTGCCTGTGGTATATATGCAAGATTAGAGTCTCACAACAGTGTGATGCAGCCATGATCATTCAGGCCTTTACAGCCATTGAAGCAGGACATTCTCCCCAAGCATGGTTGGCTACCATAAAAAGCTAAAATGTTAAGCTCAGGATGCGAGGCTAAGCACTGCACTCAGGATCAGCCGCTTTGGACCCAGAGAAGAGCATGTCTGATTGCATGCGGGTTGATGCCCCAGGTCCCGCCTCTGAGAAAAAGGTATCAGACAGGTCTGATGCTCTTTGGGTGGATGACACCTAAATGAACATTGGTACAAAGTCCCAATTTATTTCTAATATCAGAGATCAGACCTCTACTCTTGCCTGATGTGTCTAAAACAAAAAGGGGGAACTGTAGAGAGCTGTGGAATGCTATGTCTTAAAGATGGAGCTGGTTTCTGCCTTCCACCTTCCCGATGGTGAGTGCTCTCTGTCATGAACAATTCCACATTTGGCTAAGGCTGAGGATCTGGCTTGCTTCCATGTATGTGGACCTATCAGCATTGCCCACGTGGCACGCCTGGGTTGGCTACCCAGAGGCTATTTAAGCTGTGGGCTGGCTTTCCCCAGGGTCCGAGGATTGTTCAACGTTTCTGAATAAACTGCATTGAAAAAAAAAAAATATTTTAGTAAGTTATGCATGTTACTTGGTAATTTGTGGACAATATACATATTCAAAATGTAATTATATGATAATAATTGATATAAATATCCATGAACTAAATACTTGTTCTCTTTGTTATTTTTGGGAGTATAACAGGGTTTTGGGTGGCATATGAAATTCTTCTACAGAACAGGCATGAAAATCGATCTAGAGAAAGGGGGTGTCTTTTTTAAACAGGTTGAGCCATTCCAGAATTCAGAGTGGAGAATTTTCTAAATGGAAAAAATAAATCTGCTTCCTGACTCTGCTCTCTCAACCTCCCACACTACAAATACTTGCTCAGTCACCTTCATTGCTATTCTGTTCTCAATAGGTAGGAAACAGAAACTCATAAATATATTTAAGACAATAAATATCATACACATAAATAGATGTAAGTAAAAAATATAATTTAGGTAACCCATATCCAGAAGACAAATATCTTTCATTCTCTACTCTGGGGCATCTAGCTCCAAATGTTGGTTTCTGAGTATTCATCATGGTATAACTGTAGAAACAAGAAAGCATGGTAGGGAAAGAATACAATGGCAGGTAAAATTCATCCAATTGGGATAAACTGGGGGAGGTACTCTAATTATGAAGGAGGATAAATATAAAAGAAGGAAGTGGGTGAAATAACAGTAAAATTTTTAAAGAGTTTTAAGAAATCATGCTGTGAATTGTCTACATAAAATCCCTGTAGTATATGTAAGTCCATTCATGAATATAAACATGTTGCAATCTAGATACTTTTAATAATGCATACATATAAGTATAGTTCACCACTGACCAAATTTTATGCTACTGCTATATCTAACCTGAAAACTACAGTCCATTTCCAGCCTGAACAGATGCTTTTTGTTATACCTGAAAATAACAGGATACAGAATGAGGAACTAAGAAAATGAAGAAGTGCCATGCTAACTCCTGAAAGTTGAATTTCCACCAAGTGTCAGATTCTTGGAGCATAATTTATAGTTATTCTCAAGTGCCTCCTTTTTAAACAATACATAAGACCTTGAAGACATGGCATGCATGATTGTGGATGCTCGTGTTCCATTTAACATTCACCAAAGTCCACCTAAAGAGGAAAGTACACACCAACTCAACCATACACCCTTCACTATCCAATGGTAACCTGCCTACAAGATTTGCTGGTGCGCTTGTGGCGCAAATTTCATGGAAGTGACTAGTTAATATCTGGTTGGGTTTCAGGTGTCTCACTCCATGAAAAGGAACCTCGATTCAACATGGCTTGGGTGGCAAGGAACCTAAGTCTACACAGGCCAGGGACATCAGAGAAATGTAAATGCTATGGTTGTGCTAAAGGAGCACAGCCATACTCACAGATCGGTGCCTTGCTCGGCTGTCATAGAAAACTTCCTGCAGCAGATGGAAACAAATACAGAGACCCAAAACCAATTGATTCACAGTGAGAGGCCTTAGACCATTCCACCCTAAATGAGATGTCTCCAGCAATTCCCTCTCAAGGGCTCAAGGAACTCTGTGTGCAGAGTGTAAGCACCAGAGGGGATGAAGGACACAAGGGTAACAAGGTTTTTTAAACACAGCAAGACCAACACACATATGAATGCACCCTGACCCACAAGCTAGCTTTCTATCACATTCCCCTGTTGGGGCTACCTTGCCGTGCCACAGGGGAAGAGGATGCACTGAGTCCTGATGCGACTTGATATGGTGGCGTGGGTGGGTGGACACAGGGGAGGGGTGATCCCCTTCTCTGAGGAGCCAGGTGAGAGGTGATAGGGGAAACAGGGAGTGTAGAACCAGCGAGGAGAGGAGGGAGGGGTCTATGACAGGGATGTACAATGAATCAGTAAAAATTAAAAAAATAATAATAATAAATGATGGGGCTGGAGAGACATCACATAGCTTAAGAGTGCAGGCTTCTCTTCCAAAGGTCCTGAGTTTGATTTCCAGCACCCATGTGGTGGCTCACAAACATCTATAGTGAGATCTGGCACCCTTTTCTGGTATGCAAGCAGAATACTCTACAAATAATAAATTTTCAAAGAAAAAAAAATACACCATGGATCATCAATAAAGTTCCCCTCCCTCCAAAAAGAACACTCACTACCTCTTTAAATTATACTAATAATAAATTTTAAAGTTAGTTTTCTCCAAGGGGCCACAAACCAGACTAACCAGTTAGCCCCCTGAGCAGCAACAGATGGCAACAGAAAAATTCAAGGGCATATTTGTGGGTTGTCAAGGCTACATGACAGAGTGACACATTTTAATATTGTATTAAATGTGGGAGATATGTTATGCATATAAAGTTTGGAAATGTAAAAATGTGATAATTCCCCCCACGCAAACAGATAAATGTACCATCTGCTTCATTGTTCTCACTTTAGCAGCCCAAGCAAGCCTGGAACCCCAGCATTCAGAAGGCTGAGACAGGAGGATCACAAGTTCAAGGCTGGCTTAAAAGCTGCTGTTTACTCATCCATCCAGTTTGATCAGCTAAGGCAGCATACAGCTTCCTAGTGGCCATAGGTAAGAAATAGTTATCATCCTGAAAACACAATGATAAATTTAATTCACCACATGGTGACGTGAGCTCTTGAGATGAACTCAGCGGTATTTGTTCAAACTTATGTGTGACCATAGTAAAGAATCATTAAGACATTTCTTAATGTCTTACACATTCATTTATGTTTTAGAAAAGTTATGGAACATGAGCTAAAACAAAGTGGGACCAGGGTTGGGCTCAGATGACAAGAACATTGGTTGTTCTTCCAAAGGTCCTGAGTTCAATTCCCAGCAACCACATGGTGGCTCACAACCATCTATAGTGAGATCTGGTGCCCTCTGGTGGCTTGCAGGTGTACATGTAGGCTGAACACTGTATAATGAATGAATGAATGAATAAATAAATAAATAAATAAATAAATAAATAAATGAATGAATAAATAAATAAATAAAAATAAATCAGAAGAAAAGAAGGAAGGAAGGAATGAAGAATGAATGAAATAATGATGGGACCACCAACAAATTAATACCATAAATTCCTTCTTAAAAATGTGTCTGGCAATGTGATCCTCCTGCCTCTGCCTCCTGACTGCTTACCCTACAGGTATGTTCGCTCATACACCTTGCCTAGAAATTTCAGTTCAGATAACATAGTCTGAAGAAGAAGCCCATTTTTTTGTCAAATATCACCAAATAATATTGAAATATTGATGAGAAACAGCAATTGAAGCAGTTGAGGCAGGAACAAGCAGAATGCTGGAACATGCAAGATGCTGGAATAGATATGTTAAGGTCTCAGCATGCTGGAAAGAGGATTCTGTCAGGTTTGATCCAGCATCTCCAGTGTCCAGTCCTTTTGTTCTGAACACATATAATTTCTCACAAACATCATACAGTTCTAAAATCATGAATGTATGAAATGTGCAGGATGAAACTAGACTGTAAGCCAATTTTATCTACGCCAATTTAAATAATGGCATAATGAAATTTTTGAAGATATTATAGCCAAGCATTTATTGGCCATGTATGATTGATGTTTTGACTGGAGACATTATTTTTTATGTCTCAGTCAGGTTGAGAGTTGTTTCCATGTAAAGGGATCAGCAATATAAGTTACCATTATTATTGAACATACAATCATTATCATGTTGAAATAAAAACAAGGTTGGTTGGAGTCTTGGGTAAGTGTTGCATTAGGCCAAGCTGCTACCTATCTCCTGAGAGGTCTCCCATTAGAGAGACAAGCTGGTTGCCTTGAGCAACAGAAAAGGCATGTTTTAGGTAAACTTTATATAAACTCCTTTTTAATTTAGAGTTTAAGCAGACCCTACACATCTTGTACCTGTTTAAAGGTTTAGGCCTAGATTTTCATATACGTTGTAGCTATTTTTCCTGTCCCCCTTTTTATATAGAATGGGGAGTTATGCCTTAATAGCCAAACTTTATTTAAACTCCCTCTTACCTTTAGCATTTAAGCATACCCTAGGCATCTCGTACTTTGGTTTTACATTGGTTGTGGCTATTTTTTGGCTTGCCTTTTTTTTTTTTTACAGGATGGGCCTTTGTATCCAAACTTTATATAAACTCCCTTTCACCTTTAGCATTTAAGGATATGCTAGGCATCTTGTACCTGGATTTTTACATTTGTTTGGGCTACCTTTGGCCTGCCCCTTTTGATATGGAAGGAAGGAAGGAGGGAGGAAGGAAGGAAGGAGGGAGGAAGGGAAGGAAGGAAGGAAGGAAGGAAGGAAGGAAGGAAGGAAGGAGGAAGAAGGAGGGAGGGGGGAGGGAGGAGGAGGAAGGAGGGAGGGAAGGAAGGAGGGAGGAAGGAAGGAAGGAGGGAGGGAGGGAGGAAGGAAGGAGGGAGGAAGGAAGGAAGGAGGGAGGGAATGAAGAAGGAGAGGAGGGAGGGAGGAAGGAAGGAAAGGAAAGAGGGAATGAGGGAGGGAAGGAAGAAGGAAGGGAAAGGGAAGGGAGGGAAAGAAGTTGGGAAGGAAGGAGGGAGGAAGGGAAGGAAGGAAGGAGGGAGAGAAGGAAGGAAAGAAAGAGAGAGAGAAAGAATTCCCAGGCTGCCCCATTGCTTGTGAGTTATTTTGAGACAGGGTCTCTCCATGTGGCCCGGCCAAGTCCCGGATTCGCTCTGTGAACCAGCGTTCTGGCCTCCCAGATCTCCAGAAAGCTGCAGGAACTGAATCACCGCCCTCCTCTCCCCTCCCCTCTCCTCCCTCCCCCAGCCGGCAGCCCCCACCGGGTTTGGACTCACTTGGCGGTGTATAAACAGAAGGCCAGCGTCCTGGTCCTCTGGAAGCTCCTGCCTTTGTGGGTCTTGCTCTAGTGTTCCACCTTGTGGGCGAAGAACGCTGTGAGGGGGCAGGGAGGTGAGGAGAGGGTCACAGTCAGACACACTCCGGGGTGGAGGTGAGGACGGGGGTCGGACCTTTCAACTGTCTCCCCAAGACTTTAAGATGCTTCCTGGATTCTGGAGGCCGAGGAGGAGGAGGAGGAGGAGAAGGAGGAGGAAGGAGGAGGAGGAGGAGGAGGAGGAGAAGGAGTAGGAGGAGGAGGAGGAGGGAGGGAGGAGAAGGAGGAGAGGAGGAGGAGGAGGAGGAGGGAGGAGGAGGAGGAGGAGGAGAAGGAAAAGGACGAATAGAAGGATGAGAAGGAGGAAGAGGAGGAGAAAGAGGAGGAGGAGATGGAGAAGGAAAAGGAGGAAGAGATGGAGGAGGAGGAGAAAGAGAAGGAAAAGGAGGAAGGAGGAGGAGGAGAAGGAGGAGGAGGAGGAGGGAGGAGGAGGAGAAGGAGGAGGAGGAGGAGGAAAAGGACGAAGAGAAGGAGGAGAAGGAGGAGAAAGAGGAAGAGGAGGAGAAAGAGGAGGAGGAGATGGAGAACGAAAAAGAGGAAGAGAAGGAGGAGGGGGAGAAGGAGGAGGGAGAGAAGGAGAAGGAGGAGGAGAAAGAGGAGAAGAAGAAGGAGGAGGAGGAGAATGAATGAGTGAATGAATGAATGAAGGAGTGCACAGAGGGCTGAAGGATTTGCACACAGGGTCAAGTCCATCGGTCGTGTGGACGGAGCCCAGAGGGAAGGAGCTGATAACACATCATTATCATTACAATATACTAATAACATGTTTGCCATCCTCCAGGCAGCATCATGTGACCCAGGTCGTAGGACAAGGACCCCTGTGTGACCCCTCAGGCAGGTTACCCCAGAGGGAGAGCATTTACCATCAGACCAACCTCCAGGAGGTGACATCTGAGGAGCTGGGAGGGACTGGCCTGGAAGGGCATCCTTTGAGCTCCAGAGCTCATTCCAGCACATCAGGTAATGTATTTAAATACATTCAAATTTATTTAAATATCTGTGTATTTAAATATAATCAAAACATTCAAATATATTTAAATGAGCTTAAATGCTTGAGGTTCAGGGACAAGGAGAGACAGAGACAGAGAGACAGTGAGAGAGACAGAGACAAACAGAGAGAGACAGAGAGACAGAGACACAGAGACAGAGAGACAGAGACAGGGACAGAAACAGACAGAGACTGAGACTGACAGAGACAAAAACAGAGAGACAGAGACACAGAGACACAGAGACAGAGACAGATAGAGAGACAGACACACAGAGAGACAGAGACAGAGATAGAGACAGAGACAGAGATACAGAGAGAGTCAGAGACAGACAGAGACACACACAGAGACAGAGATGGAGACATGCAGAAAGACAGAGACAGAGACACAGAGAGACAGAGACAGACAGAGACACAGATGGAGACAGACAGAGAGACAGAGACACAGACACAGATACACAGAGACAGACAAAGACATACAGAGATAGAGAGACTGAGAGAGATAGAAAGACAGGGACAGAGAGAGACAGAGACAGGGACAGAGAGAGACACAGACAGAAAGACAGAGACAGAGAGATAGAGACATAGAGAGACACAGAGAGACAGAGACAGACATACAGAGAGACAGAGTCAGGGACAGACAGACACAGAGAGACAGAGACAGAGATAAAGAGAGACAGAGACAGAGAGAGACAGACACACACAGAGACAGAGATAAAGATATACAGAGAGAGAGACAGAGACAGAGATACAGAGAGAGGCAGAGAGAGAGACAGAGACAGAGATACAGAGAGAGACACAGAGAGAGAGACAGAAACAGAGAGACAGAGACAGAGATACAGAGACAGAGATACAGAGAGAGGCAGAGAGACAGGGACAGAGACAGAGAAAGACAGAGACAGAGACAGGGACAGAGACAGAAAGATAGAGACAGAGAGAGACAGACAAGGACAGAGACAGAGAGACAGAGACAGAGAGAGACAGACAGAACCAAAGAGACAGAGATATAGAGAGAGACAGGGACAGAGAGAGAGACAGAGAGAGACAGAGACAGAGAGACTGAGACAGAGAGATACAGAGACAGAGAGAGACAGAGACAGAGACACACAGAGAGAGAGAGAGAGACAGAAAAACAGAGACAAGGACATACAGACACAGAGAGAGACAAAGACAGAGAGGCAGAGACAGAGATAGAGAGAGACAGAGACAGACAGACAGAGAGACAGACACACAGAGAGACAGAGACAGAGATAGAGACAGAGACAGAAACACAGGGAGACAGAGACACAGAGAGAAAGAGACACAGACAGAGAGAGACAGAGACACAGAGAGACACAGAGAGAGTCAGAGACAGACAGAGACACAGAGAGACAGAGACACACACAGAGACAGAGATGGAGACATGCAGAAAGACAGAGACAGAGACACATACAGAGATACAGATGGAGACAAAGAGACAGAGACACAGACACAGATACACAGAGAGAGAGAGACAGAGACAGGGACACAGAGACAGAGTTACAGAGACAGAGACTGAGAGAGATAGAGAGACAGGGACAGAGAGAGACAGAGATAGGGACAGAGAGAGACACAGAGAGACACAGAAACAGAAAGACAGAGAGACAGAGACACAGAGAGACAGAGACAGACATATAGAGAAACAGAGACAGGGACAGAGACAGACACAGAGAGAGACAGAGACAGACAGAGACAGAAACACACACAGAGAAAGAGATGGAGATATACAGAGAGACAGAGAGACAGAGACACAGAGAGACAGAGACAGATACAGACAGAGTCAGAGAGACAGAGTCAGAGAGAAAGAGACAGAGATAAAGAGAGACAGAGACAGACACAGACAGAGTCAGAGAGACAGAGTCAGAGAGAAAGAGACAGAGATAAAGAGAGACAGAGACAGACACAGACAGAGTCAGAGAGACAGAGTCAGAGAGAAAGAGACAGAGAGAGAGACACAGAGAGAGGCAGAGATAGAGAGAGACAGAGACATTGACACAGAGACAGAGAGAGAGAGACAGACTAAGACCGACAGAGACAGAGAGATACAGAGACAAACACAGAGACAGGGATGGAGACAGACAGAGAAACAGAGACAGAGGCACAGAGAGACAGAGACAGAGAGAGACACACACAGAGAGAGACAGAGACAGAGAGACAGAGACAGAGAGACAGGGACAGAGAGAGACAGAGACAGAGAGAGACAGACAGAACCAAAGAGACAGAGATACAGAGAGAGACAGAGAAACAGGAACAGAGAGAGACAGAGAGAGACAGAGCATACAGAGACAGAGAAAGAGACAGAGTCAGAGAGACACAGAGAGATAGAGACAGAGAAACAGAGACAAGGACAGACAGATACAGAGAGACAGACACAGAGAGAGACAGAGAGACAGAGATACAGAGAGAGAGAGAGAGAGCAGAGAGATCATGCAGGTAGGTGTGGATGTGGTTGGAGGTGTGAGCCTGCAGGGAAGTGTGAGGAGCATGCAGGGAGGTGTGAGCGTGCAGGGAGGTGTGAGTGTGCAGGGAGGTGTGATCATGCAGGTAGGTGTGAGTGTGGTAGGAGGTGTGAGCCTGCAGGGAAGTGTGAGGAGCATGCAGGGAGGTGTGAGTGTGCAGGGAAGTGTGATCATGCAGGGAGGTGTGAGCGTGCAGATAGGTGTGAGCATGCAGGGAGGTGTGAGTGTGCAAGGAGGTGTGAGCATGCAGGGAGGTGTGAGCATGCAGGTTGCATGCAGGAGGTGTGAGTGTGCAGAATGTGTGAGTGTGGTAGGAGGTGTGAGCCTGCAGGGAGCATGCAGGGGTGGTGTGAGCATGCAGGGAGGTGTGAGCATGCAGGGAGGTGTGAGCATGCAGGGAGGTGTGAGTGTGCAAGGAGGTGTGAGTGTGCAGGTAGGTGTGAGCATGCAGGTAGGTGTGAACGGTCCAGGAGTTATCATTTACCTCACCCTAAGGAAAAAAATCAGCTATTCCACCTGTAGCTATTGGACCCAATCCTGTCCTCACCCCTCCCGCACAGATAGAACCCAAGAAAAATGATTTTCCCGCACAGACAGAGCCTAAGCAGAATGTCCCTGCCTCCCCAACTCCTTCCTTTGCTGATAAGCCTATCCCCTCCTTGATTGAAGATGGGATTGATACACGCCATATTTAGACCTTGTTAATCATACCTTTTTAGCCCTGAATCATACAGCCCTGAACTTACGGAGTCCTGTTGGCTTTGTTATGATTCTGCCCCACCCATTTCTGAAGGCATTGCTGTCACTGAGAAAATCTTCTACTCCTCTGACCATTCTAAATGCAGATGGTCACAACAGGCTGAGGCTAGATTGATGCAGACTTCTGTTTCTGGCCTTGAGTTGTGCATAGGCAATAGTATTCTTCAGAAATACAGACATCTTTGTAATGTAACCATTACACCATCAAACCACTTTCCCAATTATATCCTCCCAGGCAACAATAGCTGGTGGATTTGCAGTGATGGCTTTACTCCTGTATATATATATATATATATATATATATATATATATATATATATATATATCCCCCTCACCTCAAAAGCAATTTCACTACCTTCTGTGTCCTTGTCCAATTAATTCTCCGCCTGACTTATTATTCTGGGGAAGATTCTCACCTTTGCCGGACAATTGACAAGGATGTTGAGAGATTGTAGATTGGCATCACCAACTTGGAGAAATCCCTCGTCTCACTGTCTGAAGTTGTCCTACAAAATAGAAGAGGGCTAGACTTGCTTTTCCTTCAGCAAGGGGGACTCTGTGCTGCCCTGAAGGAAGAGTGTTGCTTTTACACAGATTATATTGGGATTGTAAGGGACAGCATGGCTAAGGTTAGGGAAGGCCTAGAAGAGAGAAAGAGACAGAGAGAACAAGAGGAGAGTTGGTTTTATAATTGGTTTTCAACCTCTCCCTGGCTCACCACCTTCCTTCCTTCAATTGTGGGACCCATGGTGGGTTTCCTTCTCCTCATATCTTTTGACCCATGGGCCATTAAAAGACTTACTAGCTTTATAAAACAGCAAATTGACTCCTTGGCATCTAAACCTATACAAGTTCATTATCACAGACTTGATTTGGCTGACAGAGGCTTAGCTGAGCCCAAGGAAGGTTGCTGACAGTCTATCACATGGGTCTTCACTACTTGCATTTGGCTCTCATGAGAACAGCATACTCAGATAAATGCTTGCCTGATGTAGCCTGGGTACCTATAAGGGGTGGAAGACAAAGTACTGCAGGGGGAGGGCCCAATAGCCCCCTTCTGAGTCCCCTGAGAAGCAAACCTGATTGCATAGAGGTTGGTGTCTGATTACCCCTAACCACAACCTGCTGGGGATACCCTCAGGTGTTGATGGGGTCTTCCTCTCCTCCCCAAAGAGACACCCGAAAAGGCTGTAAAATGCCTTGGGAGGATCAGGTCACTACTTCCCCCCTCTGGTGAATGCCCACCATCTGCAAAAGACCTCATGTTCAAAACCTACCTGCTAGCCTCTTAAATTGTTTAAGAAGGGTGGAGATGCTGGGAGCCAAAGCTATTTACTGAAGCCAAAGCCAATTAGTGAGCCAAAGCCATTTAGTGGAGCCAATGCCATTTAGTGGAAAAGTTACCAACAGCTGCACAAGGACCCTAGGTCATGGGTGATAGATTCATGTGAGAACACCTGCAAGTTAGTCTTGGAGCATCCTTGAGATAGCTTAAGGAAACATTCTTGAGGTATCTTGCAGGAGGTATCTCAAACCATAAAGCACTCTTGCTATCTTCTGCAGCAATAAATTAGCCTTCCCCCTTTCCTGCCTTCTCCCTATATAGCTGTGTAAAATTTTCAAATAAAGAGGCTTTGATTAGACAAACAGATTTAGCCTCATTCTTTGTGTCTCTTTGTCTTACTTCATTCTTTCCAACACCTCCCTCCCCCGTTTAGGAACCTGTTGAAGTCCCACAGGTCAGGACACTTAGTAGAAAGATTATTATCATATGTAACCCAATCATCATCTTCATTGTTATATGGTTGAAAAATTAAACTCTCATGCCCTTTAAAAATTCTTATTACAAATGATTTTAACCATTGTATTTTCAAACTTGAAGCAACCATATATCTATTATTAATAAAATGGTTTTAAAAGAAGCACCATAGTTGATATCCATATACATCCTTACATAAGTAACTCTTATGTCTGAACCTCAAATACTATGCAACAATATGAAATATTAAGCTAATCTTCAGTTATATTTATTAGAAAAAGTAAAATATGCTGAATATTCCATATATTCCTGAATATATATCTTAAAAACAAAATGAACAAAGAAACCAAACAAGACAACAAAAAAAGGAGAATTGGAAAATACTATAGTGCCATTAAAAGTGCTCAAAATGGGTGTCAGTTGGTGTATCTATTGAAGAATAATATAAAGGATCCTTATAGTAGCAGGAATGTCTTACTGTTCACTATATCATATTATATAGCTATCATATATATATGTAAATGCTATTGTAAATACGTAAATTTAATAAAACACTTTTAGTGCAAAAATTGTTCAAAAGAACTTGTTAAATTTAAAAGTGTTAAGGAAATAAAATACATGTGTGACTTCGTCAGTTATGGCCTGAGCCTTAGAATGTTGACATCACAGTGGTTTCTCCCCCGACTACTACAGAATGTTTACACTTCAGTGGTTCGTCTACAAACTGCTGAAGCCATTTTTGGTTAGCACCAGGAAAGAAAAGGATAATTTTGTGCCCAGTGAAAGTTCTATATTCCAGGCTCAACTGTAAAGGTATTTAAAATTACTATTATGATTCCCATGGTAGACTAATGGTTTCAGGAAATGTTCTGTCTTTATTTCTCTAGAACATGTGAACTAATTCATAATAGTTGCTTCATGAAAAGTTACTTCTGATAACAACAGTCAATACCATTTTCCCCAAAAAACAAAGTTATCATGTCAGAGAGGTATGCTCTGAACTGTTTAAGAAATTGATATGTGCATATCTTCAAAATTATCTGCCCAGGTTATGAGAGATTAATTTCTGTTTCATCTAGTTTTACCCAGTATGCCAACAAAGATTTCCTGAAACTGCTCAGATTTTAGGCCAAAACCCAATAACTTTCTGGTTTCAAACATATATTTCTCAATATGAAGCATTGATTCAGCTAAAGAAGGTGAACAGTTGGACCCTTTTAGAACATTTCATCACTCCAAAAAAAAAAAAAAAACACACAAACAAACAAACAAACAACAACAAAAAAACACCTTCTCTACAATATATTAGCAACTGAACAAAATGGTTTATAAGCTTCATATTAGCTTTTTGTAAGTCTTCTGTTGTGACCCGTAGCTGTCAGGAGTCACTTGCAGCCTTGAATCTCATTTCTAACATCCATAAATCATGACCCACACTGAACTGTGCCCACTGACTTGTCCATGAGACCTGACCCCACTTGACAAGTGTGTCTGAATGACTACGCAATTGCATAGTGGTGACCACATCCAGAGTAGTCTCACAGTCTGTCAAGGGGGATATACAAGAAGACCCTCACTGTGGTCTAGAGTGAAGGAGATGACCATGTGTGGGAGTTATTTTATTGTTAGGGGTCCAGGTCCAGGCAGACTCAGACAGACTGCCACATTTTCCTGAGTTAAGTTTTGATAAATGACAAAGTATCTGTCATGGGTAGACAAAGACATTCTGTAAAGATCTATGGTTGACACAACTTTGGCTTTATTTCAGGTATTCTTGGATGAGGAGAGCCTTGGTGAAAAGGCATTTCATATCAATAAATTTGGTTGAATTTTTATGGAAAGGAAGAGCTTTTGGTCTCACTTACATGGCACAGTTGTTTATTGATTGCTGCACAGAATATGAACTCAAAGGAGGTCAAAATAGGCTGTAAATAAACTTTTACAAACAGTCAAGTTGGAGAGGATACTAAAGTCCAGATGAAACAGAGCTGAGCCATCTACTGGTTGGAGCCCTGCCCCACCCATCTTCCCATTATATAACATTGCAGGCTGTGCTCACTACAGCACAGTTGCACAGAAGGGAAGCCCTGCAAGGGTAGCATGCACAGCAGGAGGGAGAACACATAGGAGTAATTTGCTGACAGACAAGCAAAGATGGATCTGATTTCAGCTTTCTTCCTGGAAACCTGGGTCCTCCTGGCAATCAGTCTCATGCTCCTCTACTGGTGAGTAACCTCCAAAGTTCCTCCCCAGACCATGTCCTAGTGATTGGGGTAATACTCAGACTTATTTTTTATGGAAGGTCACAACTGGTTTTGGAAGCTGGGGCTGGAAAGACAATGACTCAGTGACTAAGAGTACTGGCTGCTGTTTTAGAGGACCCAGGTCTGAACATCAACAAGGAACTGGCTGTCACCACTAACTGTAGTTCCAGGGTATCCAACACCCTCCACAGGCACTAGAATAAAAATTTAGAAAGTAATAGCAGAAGTTGAAATGAAGTCTTGTATAAACATTATAAAATTTTGTGTTTTTATTCATTTTGGTTAGGGGCATCACTATTACAGTGTGTGTGTGTGTGTGTGTGTGTGTGTGTGTGTGTGTGTGTGTGTGTGTGTGTACATGCGTAGTTCAGAGGACAACTTTGCAGACTCAGTTCCCTCGTATTGTGTGCATCCTGGATATCCAACTCAGATTATCAGTACTGGCAGCCAGTGTCTCTCCCTGTGGTGTCATCATCTTGAAGGTCCAAAATGAAATGCCAACTGAATTAATTTTGCATTTTAAGTTTTTGGTGGTATGGGGAATCAAGCCAGAGCCTATATTTAGTAGGCAATGCCTTTACTACTGAACAATAGCTCCAGTGATACTAAATCTCAAAGTTCATACTGATGTTATGCAGATATTCTGGGTACCTCTACCCCCACCTCTACCCTTCTTCTATTCCCTCTTGTGAGGTTTACTGATAAGGTTTACACCTGATACGGCCTGATTGACTTTTGTGTTAACCCTAGATCCACCAGAACTCAGTAGGCACAGAAATGAACAGTGTGATGCCATGCACACAGGTTCCTTCACCATTCCCTAAACTCTCTGCAAACTGGAGGGGCAGCCATGTTGTTGATTTGTTTTATTGTTTTGGTTATGGTCATGTTTCTCTTGTGTGTGGTCACAAGGCTCTCTTTCTCCTTATAGGTTTGGGACTCGTACACATGGTGTTTTTAAGAAACAGGGAATTCCTGGGCCCACACCTCTGCCCTTTTTAGGAACTGTACTGAATTACTACAAGGTGGGTATTGATTGAGCTTTTCATATGGTTTCTCTTGATTGCCAATTATGGCTCATTCCATTAAGTGCTCTTTAAGAGAAAACTTTGAGACTTCAGGCCTTCATACTGTGTGTTCTCATAGTTCTAGAGAATTTCTGTGTGTCTCCTAGGGCTCTATTGCCAAATTAACAATTGGAGTGTGTGTGTGTGTGTGTGTGTGTGTGTGTGTGTGAGAGAGAGAGAGAGAGAGAGAGTTATACTGTGTGTACAGGCATCTTAGTCCTAGGGACAGAACTCAGGTTATCAGGCTTGGTGTCAAGTGCTTCTCATTTGGAGCCATCTCTCTGGCCCTATTGTCAGTTTATTGAGACTCAAATTCACAGTAAGTGAAGTGTTTAGGCTTAGATTTTTCAACAAATCTACTTTACTTAAGGTTCTTCAACACTTTTGGCTCTCTTCCACCCACTGACCAGAGGTAGGAAAAGAAAAGAAGGTTATTAGTAATAAGGAGTTGTAGACATTTTAGAAGTATTTCCTTGGAGCAAGTCCACTCTTCATTGACCTGAAACCAGCAGTCCAGTCCAAAGGCCAACACCAAACTACAACACAGATCAGCATGATTCAGAAGATCATAGCAAGTCAGTGAGAGCTGCAAGCCTCATTTGTATTTCCCCAGGAAGTTCTCTGGAATGTTTGTCTCTGGGAAGTCAAGTGTTGAAGACAGAAGACCAGCGAAGTGCTGTAGATCCAAAGAATGTTATCTCACTGTCTGTGGGCTTTTATATATCTCCTCTCCTCAGAGTTCACACACAGGTGTTTTCAGGTGGACAGTCATGCCCCTTGCATGAGACAGTTTGTAGCAAGACATCACATGCCCTCTCACAAGACAGCCTGTAGCAAAACATGACATGACACATCTGAATTTTCAAAAAACTCTGAAACTTCTACATCAGAAATGCCGGATCTCCAGCTCATTCAGTCTTGATATTCTGACTTTGTGAACAATCAAAGAAGAGTTTGTTTCTTACCCAGTGTAGATTCTGAGAAGGTACTGTTGCACTTATTTTGAAAAAATCTTGAAGGGATTTCCAACTTCTAGGACACTGAAGTATGCACTAGATTTAAAATCTCCTCTTTGTACCAGGGCTTATGTTCAACATTTTTTTTCTTTTGGTTGACTATTTCTGAAGCATCCCCTTATAACAGGCCAATATACACAATTTTTGGGGATTTTTCATATACTGGAGTTTTCTGCATAGTCATTGAACCTCTGAACTTATTTCTATGGTTCTAGCCCCAGCATTTACTATTCATGGCATGCTTGGGATCTTCTTGAGAACCAAAGTAACTAGAATATTTTGCTTCACTATGGGTTCTGGGTAATGATAGCTTCATATAGTAAGAAGATTTCTTTGTGTATCTGTGTTTGGCTGCGTGCAGGTTTGTGCATGTGAGTGTAGTACTTACAGGAGACAGAAAAGGGTGCTTTGTTCCCTGGAGCCAGAGTTAGAGATGCATGTAAGAATCTGGAAATCAGTACTGGGAACACAGACCCTCTGCAGTGCTTTTAACTGATGACCCATATCTCCAGCTTCCAATGACAAAATTTTAGCTTCTGTTTTGTTTTTGCAGTCCTGAGAATGATATCCAGGATCTTAAGTGTGCTAGGCAACGTGCTCTGCCTCTGAAATATAACTACAGCTGCTTCTCTTTCTTTTTTTATTTTTTTTATTAATTACATTTTATTCATTTTGTATCCCCCCATAGGCCCCTCCCTCCTCCCTCCTGATCTCACCTTCCCTCCTCATTCTGCATGCATGCCACTCCCCAAGTCCACTGATAGGAGAGGTTCTCCTCTCCTTTCTGATCTTAGTCTATCAGTTCACATCAAATGTGGCTGCATTGTCCTCTACTGTGGCCTGGTAAGGCTGCTCCCCCCCAGGGGGAGGTGATCAAAGAGCAGGCCAGTCAGATTACGTCAGAGGCAGTCCCTCTTCCCATTACTATGTAACCCACTTGGGACACTGAACTGTCATGGGCTACATCTGTGCAGGGGTTCTAGGTTATCTCCATGAATAGTCCTTGGTTGGAGTATGAGTCTCTGGGAAGTTCCCTGTGTTCAAATTTTCTTGCTTCTCTTTCTTTAATGGCAGAATCCTATGCATGAGTCTGAGTTGTGAATATCTGAGACAGGATGATGGCTGTCAGTCACCTCAAATATTTAAGTATAAAGTGAAATCTTTTTCTCCTATTCCTTTTAAAGATTCATTAAAGGCAAAACCACTAGAGAAAGAATGATTAAACAAAATTACTGGGAAATTAATGAAAATTCAATGTTCCATGCAGACTTTTATTAATTTTTAATTTATTTTTAATTGCAGTTTATTCACTTTATATCCCAACTGTAGCCCCCTCTCCCATTTCCTCCCAGTCCCACCCTCCCTCCCTCTTCTTCTCCTATGCCCCTATCCCAGTCCAATGATAGGGGAGGTCCTTCTCCCTTTCCATCTGACCCTATTATATCAGGTCTCATCAGGACTGGCTTCATTGTCTTCTTCTGTGGCCTCATAAAACTGCCTCCCCCTCAGGAGGAGGTGATCAAAGAGCCAGCCCATGAGTTCATGTCAGAGACACTCTCTGTTTTTATTACTGGGGAATCCTCTAGGACACTGAGCTGCCATGGGCTACATCTGCACAGGGGTTCTAGGTTATGTCCATGCATGGTCCTTGTTTGGAGTACCAGTCTCACAAAAGACCCCAGATTTTTGGTTCTGTTGCTCTCCTTGTGGAGCTCCTGGCTCCTCCATGTCTTTGTATCTCCCCTTCTTTCATAAGATTCCCTGCGCTCTGCCCAAAATTTGGCTATGATTCTCAGCATATGCTTTGATACCCTGCTGGGTAGAGTATCTCAGGGCCCTCTGTGGTAGGCTCCTGTCATATTCCCTGTTTCCCCATCTTCTGATGTCTGTCCCATTTGTCTTCTGAATGAAAATTGAGCATCATATACAGGGTCATCCTCCTTGATTAGCTTCCTTAGTTGTACAGACTTTAGTATGATTATCCTACATTATATGTGTAATATGCACTTATAAGTGAGTATATACCATGTAGACTTTAATTCTAGTTGGATAATTTGTGACTTACCTGCTCCATGGTCATTGTCCCAGATAGATGTTCCTGAACTCACATCAAAAGGACATGTGGCAAAGCTTGTGTTGCTGTTGGCTCAGGTTTCTTCTTAAGGTTCTATGCTTATCTTGTACATTCTTTAAAAAATTTCATTATCATTTTCATCATCATCACCATCAAATTTATGTCCATGTGTGTATTGTATGTATCTTGTGTCTGTGTAGGTAATTGTGTCTATGAGTGTGCATGCAGAGGCTACAGAAAGATGTGCTGCTCTATCACTGTGTTTTCCCACTGTGTTTGCTGGTGATACTTCATAATCATCTCTGAAGAAGAACTTTTCTCTGTCAGAGACAATAAACCTGATTTCATGGGATTTGAGGTTTTTGTGCTCTGGCTGCACAAGAGTCAGTGCATACAGGACAATAATGGATTTCATACTGTTTGTCTTTCCAGGGTATTTGGAAATATGATGTGGAATGCTATAAAAAGTATGGAAAAATATGGGGGTGAGTATTCTGGAAAGTTCCATCAAGTCAACTTTTTTTAGGAGAAGGTGCCCTACTTATGCAAGGACAATACCAGCCCAGAACTGTAGTAATGGACACCTCTTCTGTGAAGGTACTTTCACATGTCAGTCATTAAATGTCACTGCTTATAGTTCTAATTAACTTGAGAACATTGCACACTATTTTTTTTAACAGGTTTTGGTGTTTTATACAGTGTCCTAACCTCTTCTGAAACTTCATTACATTTTCTGAATGTAATGAATTTTCATTACATGAAATACATTCAGTGCTCTGAAAATTTGTAATACTATCTCCTTGCCACATCCACTCACTTCTCTTTAGAAGCCCACACTTTCACTTTATTGTTGACATTACATGTGCAGAAGTTTTAATTTTTAATGCTAGAGCATAAATCATTTGCCAAGGCCTTAGCTGTGTCATCCTATTATTGCTTTCAAAGACCATGTTAGAGACTTTGTTGTGATTGTTTATATTTTACTTCAAACCAAGGGGGACACATGCCATCAGGCACATAT
>JAEOAE010002622.1:0-11347 GCA_036365155.1 Meriones psammophilus | reverse complement strand
GATTTTTAGGATGCCACTTTTTTTCATTTAACCATTTCTCTTCTTTCTGCCCTGTTTTTCTTGTTTCTCTCACAACACCCCACCTTTGCTTTCACATCACCAGTATTTCCTTGTTCTTGGTCCTCCTTGTTCCACACTTGTTCCACTTATGATGTGTCCCACCCCAAAATTCCCATTTTCGTTCCAAAGTTAAAAAATAGAGGTCAGAACACCTGACACACACAATGTAGGCTATGCATATGACAGAAACAGGCAGTGTTTGTGTTTTTAAGTACTTGATATTGAGTATATTTGCATCAATGTTCATAATGGAGATTTGTCTGAAACTGCTTTTCTTTGTTAAGTATTTGTGTGGTTTAGGTATCAGGGTGACTATGCCTCATGGAATGTGTTTGGCAATTTTCCTTCTTTTTCTATTTCTAGGAATAGTTTCAGGAGTATTGGTATTAGCTGTTCTCTGAAAGTCTGGTAGAATTATGTGTTAAAGAAATCTGGCCCTGGGTTTTGCTGTTGTTGTTATTTATTTGTTTTTTCATTGTGCTCTGTTCCTCACCTTCAAGTATGAAAAATATGATTTTTCTATGATTTTTTATAAGATTTTCTATCTTGCTACCTAAACCACCAAGACCCCAAAACAACAACAAAAAAGAAAACTTCAGACCTCTTTCTTATGAATATTGATGCAAAAATACTCAATAAAATATTTGCAAACTGAATCCAAGAACACATCAAAGATATCCATCATGACCAAGTAGGCTTCATATATGTTCCATATATGGATATCCATCAATGTAATCCACCATATAAACAAAGAAACTGAAGGAGAAAAACCACATGATAATCTGCTTAGATGCCGAAAAAGCATTTAACAGTATCCAACACCCATTCATGTTTAAAGTCTTGGAGATATCAGGGGTACAAGGCACATACCTAAACATCGTGAAGACTATATACATTGAGCCTGTTTCCAGCATCAAACAAAACAGAGAGAAACTTAAATTAATTCCACTGAAATCAGGGACAAGGCAAGGCTGCCCACTCTCCATATCTCTTCAATATAATACATGAAGTCCTAGCTTGATCAATAAGAAAATTAAAGGAGATCATGAGAATACAGATCAGAAAGGAGGAAGCCAAATATCACTCTTTGCAGATGACAATGAGAGTATAAATGAGTGACCCGCAAAAATTCAACTAGAGATCTCCTTCAGCTGATAAACACATTCAACAAAGTGGTTGGATACAAAATTAACTCAAAAATATCAGTAGACAAAAGGGCTGAGAAAGAAATTAGAGAACATACACCCTTCACAATAGCCACAAATAACATGAAGTGCCTTTGTTGAACTATAACCAAGCATGTGAAAGTCCTGTTTGAAAAGAAAAAAAAAACTTCAAGTCTCTGAATAAAGAAATTGAAGAAGATAGCAGAAGATGGAAAGATCTCCCCTGCTCAAGGATGAGAAGGATTAACACAGAAAAAAATGGTCATCCTGCCAAAAGCAACCTACATATTCAATGCAATTCCCATCAAAATACCAACCCAATTCTTTCCAGACTTTGAAAGAACAATTCTCAACTTCATATGGAAAAACAAAAACTCAGGGATTGCTAAAACAATCCATAACAACAAAATGTCTGGAGGTATCTCCGTCCTGATATCAAGCTGTACTGCAGAACAATAGTGAAAAAAAATGCATGGTATTAGTATAGAAATAGAATGGTAGATTAATGGAATCAAATCAAAGACCCAGAAACAAAGCCACACACCCATGGATAGTTGATTTTTGACAAAGAAGCCATAACCATACAATGGAAAAAAGATAGCATCTTCAACAAATGGTGCAGGTCTAACTGGATGTCTATATGTAGAAAGATGCAAATAGAGCCATATTTATCAGCTTGCACAAAACTAAAGTGCAAGCAGATCAAAGATCTCAACATAAACTAAACACACTAAACCTGTTAGTAGCAAAAGTTGGGAAGAGCCTTGAAGTCATTGGCAAAGGAGACAACTTCCTGAACAGAACACCAACAGCACAGAGTCTAAGATCAGCAATCAATAAATGGAGTCTCATGAAACTGAAAATCTTCTGTAAAGCAAAGCACAGTGTTATCAGAACAAAATGGCAGCTTACAGACTGATAAAGGATCTTCACCAACCCTATATCTGATAGAGGGCTAATATATAAAATGTAAAAATAACTCAAATACCTAAAGAAGTTAAACAAGAAAGAGGACCCAGGGTAAGATGATCAACCCTCACTTAGAAAGAAAAATGTGATGAACAATGGAAGTAGGAGAAAACAAGTATCAGGACAGGAGTCTACCATTGAAGGCCTCTGAAAGACTCTACCTAGCAGTGTATTAAAGCAGATGCTGAGACTCATAACCAAACATTTGGCAGACTGCAGGGAATCATATAAAAAAAAAGGGGGAGTTAGAATGACCTGGAAAGGGAAGGAGCTCCACAAGGACCAAATATATCAGGGCACAGGGGTCTTTTATGATACTGTTTCTCAAACCAAGGATCATGTATGGATATAACCTAGAACCCTGCTCAGATGTAGCCCATGGTAGCTCAGTATCCAAGTGGAAGGTTCCTACTAAGGGGAACAGGGGACTATTTTTGACATGAAGTCAATGGCTGGCTCTTGATTAACTCCCCTTCCCCAAGGGAGGAGCAGCCTTGCTAAGCCACAGAGGAGGACATTGCAGCCAGTCCTGAAGATACCTGATAAGCTAGGGTCAGATGGAAGGGGAGGAGGACCTCCCCTATCAGTGGACTTGGAAAGGGGCAGGAAGGAGATGAAGAAGGGAGGGTGGGATTGGGAGGGAATGAGGGAAGGGGCTATGACTGGGATACGAAGTAAATAACCTGTGATTACTATATAAATATAAAACATAAATAAAGGGGGAAAAGAACTTAAGAAGTCAAAAAGCAAGAAATCAAGCAATCCAATTAAAACATGAGACTTTCAGGGTCAGGGCTGAGCTGATTTTCAATGGTAGAGGGGTGCCATATTTACATATCTTCCTGGTAAATATGTTCTCTGCACCAGGGTTCAGAGAGAATGCTTTGCTCATCGAAGGTCAAAAATATTGGTGGATATTTAGAATTTATATTTATAAAGAATTTTAGAATTCAAGAAAAGTTATTTTATTTATTTATTTTTTATTTTTTACCATCTTTTTAAATTTTTTATTAATTACACTTTATTCACTTTGTATCCCCCCTGTGGTTCCTTCCCTTCTTCTGTCCTAATCCCTTCCTTCCTCCACCCTCTGCACGCATGTCCCTCCCCAAGTCCACTGATAGGGGAGATCTTCTTTTCCTTCCTTCTGATCCTAGTCAATTAGGTCTCATCAGGAGTGGCTGCATTGTCTTCTTCTGTGGCCTGGTAATGCTGCTTCCCCCTCAGGGGGAGGTAATTAAAGAGCAGGCCAATCAGTTCATGTCAGAGGCAGTCCCTGTTCCTATTACAATGGAACCCACTTGGATACTGAACTACCATGGGCTACATCTGTGCAGGGATTCTAGGTTATCTAAATGCCTAGTCCTTGGTTGGAGTATCAGTCTCAGGAAAGACTCCTGTGCACAGATTTTTTGGTTCTGTTGTTCTCCTTGTGGTGTTCCTGTCCTCTCCAGATCTTATTGTTTCCTACTTCTTTCCTAAGATTCCCTGCACTCTGCCCAAAGGTTGCCCATAAATCTCAGCATCTGCATTGATAGTTTGCAGGGCAGAGCCTTTCAGAGGTCCTCTATTTCATGCTCCTGAATTTCCCCTCTTTTCTCCTTTTAATGTCCAGCCTCTTTTCCTTTCTGGATAGGAATTGAGCATTTTAGCAAGAGTCCTCCCTCTTGATTAGTTTCTTTATGTGTACAGATTTTAGTAGGTTTATCCTATATTATATGTCTATATGAGTGAGTATATACCATGTATGTCTTCCTGCTTCTGGGATCTCTCACCCAGGATGATCTTTTCCATATCCCACCATTTACATGCAAATTTCATGATTTCCTTGTTTTTTCATTGCTGAGTAATATTCCATTGTGTAGATGTACAACAATTTCTGTATCCATTCCTCTACTGAGGGGCATCTGGGCTGTTTCCAGTTTCTGGCTATTACAAATAAGGCTGCTACAAACATGGTTGTGCAAATGTCCTCATTGTGTACCTGAGCCTCTTTTGGGTATATGCCTAGGAGTGGTATTGCTGAATCAAGAGGAAGTGCTATTCCTAGTTGTCTGAGGAAGTGCCAGATTGTTTTCCAGAGTGATTGTACAAGTTTACATTCCTACCAGTAGTAGAGGAGGGTTCCCCTTTCTTCACAACCTCTCCAGCATGTGTTGTCACTTGAGTTTTTGAACTTAGCCACTCTGATGGGTGTAAGGTGAAATCTCAGGGTCATTTTGATTTGCATTTCCCTGCTGACTAAGGATGTTAAACATTTCTTTTTTTTTTTTAAGATGTAAAATTTTGTGTTTATTCATTTACTCATGATTTTTTTTTCAATGCAGTTTATTCAGGAACCTTGAACAATCATCTGACCCTGGGTAAAGCCAGCCCACTTTAAATAGCCTCTGGGTAGCCAACCTCAGCATGCCACGTGGGCAATGCAGATAGGTCCACATACATGGAAGCAAGCCAGATCCTCAGCCTTAGCCAAATGTGGAGTTGTTTGTGACACAGAGCACTCACCATCGGGAAGGTGGAAGGCGGAGACCAGCTCCATCTTTCAGGAGCGGCATTACACAGCTCTCTACAGTTCCCCCTTTTTGTTTTGGATGCATCAGGCAAGGATGTTAAACATTTCTTTCAGTGTTTCTCTGCCATTCGATATTCCTCCATTGAGAATTCTCTATTTAGCTCTGTACTCCATTTTTTTTTTATTGGATTACTGGATTTGTTGTTGTTTAACTTCTTGAGTTCTTTATATATTCTGGATATTAGTCCTCTGTCAGATATAGGGTTGGTGAAGATACTTTCCCAATCTGTAGGCAGTTGTTTTGTTCTGATGACTGTGTCCATTGCTTTATAGAAGCTTTTCATTTTATGAGGTCCCATTTATTGATTGTTGATCTTACAGCCTGTGCTATTGCTGTTCTGTTCAGGAAGTTGTCTCCTGTGCCAATGAGTTCAAGGCTCTTTCCCACTTTTTCTCTGTCAGGTGCAAACCCACATATAGGGGAATGGCTGGTTTGATCTCAGAGCACTCATTTGATACCACCACCCCAAAAAGGTCTTCTGAAAAATTACCCAGTTTTGGCAGATGCCCAGGTACCCAATCCCCAGAAGGGCAGAAAGGCAGAGCAAAGCAAGCCTGTGCCTGTGTGTTCTACTTGCCATCACAGGCAGAAAGGCTGTCCCCAAAACAAAGACTGCGTGTCCCTGTCTTGGAGGAAACCCCACAGTGGAGGAATCATCAGGTCCAACACTCAGGACACCCAGGTCTGGAAGACTTTCTGGATTCACACAGAATCCAAAAAAAAAAAAAAAAAAAAAAAAAAAAAAAAAAAAAAAAAAAAATCTAGGCTCTAGCCTTCTACTGCAGGCAGGAGCGCTGTACTCACCCACCAATATTGAGAACCTCTAGGGCACTGGGGCACACAGCTGCATCCTCCAACCTAAAAGCCAGAGTGACATTACAGCAGCCCTCAGATACTGCTCAAATGTTCAAGCAGTTATCCCTAGCTAGACTGACAAAACTGTGGGTATCCCTGATTCTTCAAGAGGGCTTCAACAAACAATTACACCTTTAGAGCAACAGCTGCTGCTCACTAAAGTCAGAGCAAGAAACCCAGCAGCAGGGCAGCCATCACCAGGACCTCTCCTGAGGAGAGGAGAGCCTTCCTGAACACGACAGTTACCACACAGGTCCATACACCTGAGTTGAACTGTGACAATTCCCGAGAAGCACCACCATTCAGTTGACGATACCGAAAAAGCAGAGGAGAACTTCACAACCCCACAGAGTGGATTCTCCCCACCCCAGGACTCAGCAGGCACCAGAAATTAACAGACAACATCTGAGACAGAGAGATGGGTAGAGGCCAGTGAAAAAGCACAACCAACAAAAGGCAAAGCAATATAGCATCCTCAGAACCAAGTTATCTAGGGACAAGTAGGCATGGAGAACCTAACATAAGTGAAATTTAAGAAGATGACCTTACATCTATGCTTATGAAGAGGTTAACTGGGGAAGCAAATAAATTGCATAAAGAATTAGGGGAAGATATACTAAAACAGATTATGGCCATCTGTAAAGAAATATAGGAAGATGCAGCCAAAGAGTTTGTGGCATTCAGAGAGGAAATGATTAAATCACATAAAAGAAGCAGAGGAATGTTCAAAGAAACAGGTGAAGGAATTGAAGGAATAACAGGAAAATAGAGTGAGACAGGGGAAGGAAATCATTAGTCCGTTCAAGATCTGAAGATAGAATTGGAAGAATTAAAGAAAACACAAATGGAGGAAATCATGAAGAGGGAGAACCTAGGAAAGAAAACAGGATCTACATAGGTAAGCATAACCAACAGACTACAAGAGTTGGAAGAAAGAATCTCAGGTGTGGAAGATATAATGGAAGAAATCGATGTATCCGTCAAAGAAAATAATAAATCTAAAAAATTCCTGACGCAAACCAAGAAATCCAAGACAACATAAAAAGACAAAACCTAAGAATAATAGGAATAGATGAAAAAAAAGATTCTCTCCTCAAAGGCCCAGAAAATATTTTCAACAAAATCATGGAAGAAAATTTCCCCAACTTAAAGGGGAGGCCTATAAGAATGCAAGAGGCCTATAGATCACCTAAGAAATTAGACCAGAAAAGAAAATCCTCCTGTCACATAATAATCAAAACAGAAAGTGTACAGAACAAAGAAAAAATAGTAAAAGTTACAAGGGAAAAAGACCAAGTAACATATAATGGCAAACCCATCAGAATCACACCTGACTTCTCAACAGAGACTATGAAAGCCAGAAGGGCCTGGACAGATATCATGCAGACCCTAAGAGAAAAGTTATTTTATAAAGCAATTGTGACTTTTAGAGTTTTATCACACTCCATTTCAAATTATTTTTATGCTCACATAGAGCACATGTTTCGTTAATTAATTCTATTCACTTAGAAATATAAAATGAGAAATGTGTTACTCGCAGTTGTGTTCCTGGCTAGGGTTTCCATGTGTCACTCTCAATTTTGGAACTGTGTGTTTGAATTTTCACAGCTCTGACACAGGTTGAGAGAGACCTGAAAGGCTCTGCACTACTTTTTACTGTGAACAGAATTCCTGTTGGTCACGTGGGCAAATAGGAGAGTCAAATGAGAAGGAAAAAGAACTTTCATGTTTTTGTGCCTTTCACGTTTTTGAATGTTGCAGTAGTATCCCACCTGGCTTCATATTGGTTCATTGCTTTCACCACACATTGTTGTCTGTAGACCTGTAATCACACAGCAGGTGTGAGGAGGGAGGAACACTGTGTGACTCTGGATGAGTGCACTGTAATCTTTAAAATTGGTGGAACTGGGTTCACTATTAAGGGGACAGGAACTGTCTCGACATAAACCCAGTGGCTGGCTCTTTGATCACCTCCCCCTGAGGGGGAAGCAGCCTTACCAGGCCACAGAGAATGACAATGCAGCCACTCCTGATGCG
This sequence comes from Meriones psammophilus, assembly GCA_036365155.1. Lineage (NCBI taxonomy): Eukaryota > Metazoa > Chordata > Mammalia > Rodentia > Muridae > Meriones > Meriones psammophilus. The sequence goes on along the minus strand of JAEOAE010002622.1, from coordinate 3,684 downwards.
ACCTGATAGGATAGGATCAGCGGGAAGGGGAGGAAGACCTCCCTTATCAGTGGACTGGGGAAAGGGCATGGGAGGAAAAGAGGGAGGGAGGGCAGGAATTGGAGGGGACAAGAGAAAGGGCTACAGCTTGGATACAAAGTTAATAAATTATAATAAATAAAGATAAAATTAAAAAAGAATATGTATAATATGATACAATTTATGTGAGATTACCAAACAAACAAATCTGGAATAAAATAAAATTAAAAGAGTAAAAAAAAATCTTGGAATTTCAAAATTCATATAAGACAAATTATAAGGTATGTTTGCAGGGATGTATTTTAATGGTGTGGGAAGATGATGACCAGAACATAAAATTATATTTGGGTTAATAATTTGATACTGACTATTTGAACAGGGATTCTAGGCTTAATGCTGTAGATATATACTTTGCAAAAAATGTGCTAATGGTTTATTTGATTGGTCAGCTGAATTATGGTCAAAAGATGGCTGGTGAAGCCGAGATGCATGACATCATTTGGCTTAGTGTTGTTGATGGGATTCAAAGCTCAGAGAAAGAGTAAGTTAGAAGTGGGCTTATTACAGGAAATCTAATCTTGCAGCATGGAAGGGAACAGAAGTCAGGCCCTTCCTAGAACTGGGAGAATCTGACAGTGAGAGGAACACCAGCATTCTAGAAGAGCTTTGTCCTTGTTCTTCCCTGTAGGCTAGCCTAGACAGTGTGAGCCTGGATAGTGCACTCAAAGGATAACATGGTGAAATTCCCTAACTGGATTCTGGAGTAGCATGGGCTAAGTGACATGATTTTGCTGTCAAAGGAAAGCTGAGTGTGCTTACTTAATGACAGCAGAGCAAAGGTATGATCACAGTGGCATGACACATACAGTGTGATGACAATGTCTAATTATCCATGGTGTTCCCTGAAGTAGAACAATTAGGAAGCATATTGAAACCTTGTTCACTTTGTATGAGCATATAACTCATAATTGAGACATGCAGACACAGAAGTTGTCAGAACTACCACACTGTCTCCTGAACCTGTGGAGTGATGTTCATTCTGGAGGAAATGGCCAAATGAAAGCCATTAAAGCTTCCTCTACTAGGGAAAGTAATGAACCAATATGAATCCGGACGGGACATTACTGCAACATTCAAAAACATGAAAGGTGCAAAAACGGAAATATTGAGAGGTCTCTGCAAGATTCCTAAGCAGGAAGAGGAAAGCACAAATTACAGCATCAGCCAGCACTCAATAAGACCTGTAGCACCTGCTCATCAGATACAGCTCCAAGCTTCCTGAGGTCTGAGGTGTTCTGTCCTTGTAGAGAATATTCTATCGGAAGTAATTTTCTAACTCTACTATGTCCCATGCCTACTGTTATAGAAGATTCCTGAAATACATATTCATTTATACACACTCATATACACCTACAAGAAAGTGGAGTTATCATGTACAGGAGACAATGCCCCAAGTAGACATGTCATGCTAGGAAATAAAACCCTAGTACTAGAAATAGGTTACCTCTTTTTGAGATGTTGGCTAGTTGGGACCATTCAATGCCTCAGTGTTGAAGAGTGTTGCCCATGCTCTAGGTCACCCTCTAGACTTGGAACCCAGATGTTACTGGAGAAGACACCAAGGACTTGAGTCATAGAACATGGAGATGTCAGCCTAGTGCCAGCTGGAAGCTTCATCTATACTGGCAGCTTTCACAGTTTAGGAGGTTGCTTTGCTGGGTACCAGAGAGAGAAGAAATTATCAACCCTATCTAGTGAGTCCTGTGAGGTATCGAAGTGTCTGACCTGGTACAATATGCTCACTTGCAAAATAGAGATATTGAAATAACACACACACACACACACACACACACACACACACACACACGTGCACACACACACTATTATATAAAGTTATGTGAAAGAGCATGGTAAAGTGTTTTTCTTTGTGATAAAAAAGAAGCATGTGTAGCATGGAAGTCAGGGTATGTCTGCCCCACAAATCTGTGTAGTCCATTATAATCTGTGTCTAACGTGTTCTGCAATGTTACTGCAAACAGCTCTTTTCTAAACATGTTCTTCCAAAAGAAACACAGATAAGGTTTTGCTGGGCTCCTATCACAGTTTTATCAAATGAATGTCCAAAAAGGCACAGAAGTTCACCTGAAGCCTCATTGTAACAATGTCACTCCATGCTCAGTCACACTTGGGTCCATATATTCTTTCATGACACTTGGAAATTACTTTAAAATTTAATTTATATCCTTCTGATTTCCAGAAACTGCTTATCATGTAAATCATGTGCAGTCATGTTTCATGATTAAGATCAATGCATGACCAGTTCAGAAGATGGGAATCTCCTGGATTTCAGTGTTATTCTCTGCAGGACATCATACTGTGTTTAGAGGTAATGGTTTCAAAATTTGGTTTGTCAGGCTATCATCCTTCTCCATAGACTTATCCCATAGGAGAGCTGTTAATTGATACTTCTCAGAGAGACCAGAAATTCAGACCAAGAAACCCTCTCCACATGTTCAGGTTGTATCAGGGTGTTTGTTGTTTTATTAACTCTGAGCTTCTGACCAGCATCATTGTGAGTTCATTGCTGAAAAGGACTGCAGAATCAGCTTTTAATGTGTAAGACACAGGGCAAAGAGTTTCCTTCCTATAAAAATGAATTACTTGAAAAAAATCAGTGAAATTTTAATAAACAATACAATACATCAAAATCACCACCATGTCCTCCAGGACTCTCTGATCAGGCTGGAACTCGCTGTCAATCAGAGCTCTGAGTGCTCTCCGCGCCCCCTGCTGGTCATGAGCGCCCTGCAGGGAGGTTTGTGTCTGAGCTCTCAGTTACATTCGCTCACTGTGTCTCTTGCACAGTAATATGTGGCCGTGTCCTCAGACCTCAGACTGTTCATTTGCAGGTACAGGGTGTTCTTGGCGTTGTCTCTGGAGATGGTGAATCGGCCCTTCACGGCGTCGGCATAATATGTGCTAACACCACCATTACTAATACCTGCAACCCATTCCAGCCCCTTCCCTGGAGCCTGGCGGACCCAGCTCATGTAGTAATCACTGAAGGTGAATCCAGAGGCTGCACAAGAGAGTTTCAGGGACTTTCCAGGCTGCACCAAGCCTCCACCAGACTCCACCAGCTGCACGTCACACTGGACACCTGCAAACACAGAGAATACTGGTCACAACACTGTCACCAAAACTACATTTCTCTTTCTAATATCTACACAGCACACAGTATCCCTTCCCCATAAATTACTTTTTAAAATGAAGACAAGGAAAACTAAGCTGAGCCACAGTTCCATGGTGAAATGTCTGTTCTCAGTGCTGATCACTAAAAGGGAAGCCCTGGGAATATAGGGCTTGGCTCCTTTGCCAGAGCTGCAGGGTCAGGCAGGGCTGGTTTTCAAGGGCACAGAGAAGCCTTATTTGCATGTCTTCCTTCTGTAGCAGGCTGGTAGTTGGGCCTGGGGAGAAGGCAGTGCTCAGAGCAGATATAAGACATCAAAGCCTGATGACAGTTATTGAAATCAACAGAGTATGGTGTGGAAGCTCCTTATGCACTTTCCCCTTGTTAATGACTCACCACACTTCATTAGTTCTCTTTTGTGCATAAGCACACACAACATGCTGTGTCTTCACACTGTTATGTGTCCTCAGTGAAAT
>JAEOAE010003664.1:0-118453 GCA_036365155.1 Meriones psammophilus | reverse complement strand
GTTAGGTTATTTATATATTCTGGTATTAGTCTTCTGTCAGATGCAGAATTGGTGAAGATCCTTTCCCAGTCTGTAAGCCATCATTTTGTTCTGCTCACAGTGTCCTTTGCTTTAGAGAAGCTTTTAGTTTTATGAGATCCTTTTTGTTTGTTGATCTTAGAGCCTGTGCTGCTGCTGTTCTGTTCAGGAAGTTGTCTCCTGTGCCAATGTGTTTCAAGCCTCTTCCTCACTTTTTTAAATAACAGACTAAGGGTGTTAGTTTTATGTTGAGATATTTTATCCACAAGGACTTTACTTTTGTGCAGGGTGATAGGTATAGATCTATTTTGTATATTTCTGTATGTGGACATCCAGTTAGACAAACACCACTGGTTGAAAATGTTCTTTTTCCATTGAATGGTTTTGGCTTCTTTGTCAAAATCAGGTGTTGTAGTTGTGTGGGTTCATTTCTGGGTCTTTGATTGAATTCCACTGATCCACCAGTATGTTTCTATGCCAATACCACACCATTTTTACTGTTTCTCTGTAGTACAGCTTGAGATCCAGGATGGAGATACCTCAGAAAGTTTTTTGTTTTGTTTTTTTTTTGTTTGTTTGTTTGTTTGTTTTTAACAGAGAAGATCCAGGTATATTTTATTTAACTCCGATATTACAAAATATAATTCAATGTATAGTCAATCTATAAAGACATTATTCAGAAGATATTTTAAATTATGTATTTAACACTGAGTGTGTTTATTTGGATGCCAAATTTGGATTTAAAATATTTCTCTTTTGTGTTGAGATTTCACAACAGCCATATCTGAAAAGTAGATCCACCCGCCTTAAGCCTTTACAGCTACACTGAACAGTTTTCCTCAGTAACTGGACTGAAATATGTATTTAAATGAAAATTTGGTTCTTCTGCGGTGCCAGGACATTTTAATGTAGAGGGACATTGTGAACCACAGCTGCACTTCAGGAAGTTCTGACAGGAATGGCATTGAGGGCGCCTGACCACTGGATTATTTTAACTATTCTGGCTTTTTTGTGTTTTTATGTGATGTTGAGAATTGTTCTTTCAAGTTCTGTAAAGAATTGTGTTGGTATTTTGATGGGAATTGCATTGAATCTCTACATTTCTTTTGGTAGAGTGGTTATTTTGCAGTTATTCCTACTGATCCATGAGTATGGGAGATCGTTCCATCTTATGATATCTTCTTCAATTTGTTTCTTCAAAGGCTTGAAGTCTTTTATACAGATTTTTCACTTGCTTGGTTAGTCACACCAGTGCACCTTATGTTATTTGTGGCTATTGCAAGGTTGTTATTTTTTTCCTAATTTCTTTCTCAGCCCTCTTGTCTTTTGTATACAAGAGGGCTTCAGATATTTTTTAGTAACTTTGTATCCAGCCACTTTGCTTAAGGTGTTTATCAGCTGTAGCAGTTCTCTGGGTAGAATTTTAGGGTCACTCATGTATACTATCATATCATCTGTGAATAATGATACTTTGACTTCTTCCTTTCTGCTTTATATTCCCTTGATTTCCTTTAGTTGTTTTACTGCGCTAGCTAGAACTCCAGTACTATGTTGAAGAGAAAGGAGAGAGGGGAAAACTTGACTTGTCTCTGATTTCAGTGGGATTGATTTAAATTGCTTTCCATTTAGTTTGATATGTGCTTTACACTTGTATATTATCTTTACTGTGTTTAGGCATGTGCCTTTTACCTCTGATATCTCAAGACTTTAAAATTAATTGAGCTTGGATTTTATTAAATGCTTTTCAGCATCTATTGAGATGATCATGTGGTTTTTCTTTCAGTTTGTTTATGTGGTGGATTACACTGATGGATTTCTGTATATTGTACTTCCCCTGCATGCCTAGGATGAAGTCTACTTGGCCATGGTAGATGAGATATTTTATGTTTTCTTGGATTCATTTTGTGAGTGTTTTATTGAGTATTTTTGTTTCAATATTCATAAGAGAGAATGGTCTGAAATTATCTTTCTTAGTATATCCCTGCCTTTTAGTTAGCTTTTGTGAGGTTTAGGTATCAAGGTGAATGTGGCCTCATAGAATGAGTTTGGTAATGTTCCTTCTTTTTCTGTTTTTAAATTATTTGAAGAGTATTGGTGTTACCTTTTCTTTGAAGGTCTGGTAGAATCCTGCACTGAAGCCACGAGGCTCTGGGCTTTTTTTTTTTTTTTTTTGGCAGGGAGACTTTTGATGACTACTTCTATTTCATTAGGGCATATAGGTCTATTCATTTAGTTACCTGATCCAGATTCAACTTTGATTAGTGGAATCTATCAAGAAAATATCCCATTTCATTTAGATTTTCAAATTTTGTGGCATATAGACTTTTAACATAAAACCTAAAGATTCTTTGAATTTCCACACTGTCTGTAATTATACCCCCTTTTATTTTCTGATTTTGCTGATTTGTATAGTATCTCCCTGTGTTTTAGTTAGGCTAAAGATTTGTTTATCTTTGTCATTTTCTCCAAGAACCAGCTCTTGCTTTTGTTTATTCTTTGAAATAATTTTTTGTTTCTAATTTATTGATTTCTGCCCTAAGTTTGATTATTTCTACTCCTCTTGCATATGTCTGCTTCCTTTTGACTAGGTCTTTCACATGTGTTGTTATGTTGATTTGAGATGCCTCAGATTTCTTTATGAAGGTACTTAGTTCTATGAACTTTCCTCTTAGAATTACTTTCATTGTGTCTCATTAGTTTGGGTAATTTGTGCCTTCATTTTTGTTAAATTCTAGAAAGTCTAATTAGTTTATTTCATCCATAATCCAGCTGTCATTGAGTAGAATTCAGTTTCCATGCATATACAGGCTGTTTACTATTTTTTGTTACTATTGAGGTCTAGTTTTAGACCATGCCATTCTAATATGATACAAGGGATTATATTGGTATAATTTCCTGTTTTTGGAATGTATGCAATTTACCCTTGATCATTCAAATGCTGATTTCTCTCCTCCACTGTCTGGTTTCAATCCAGGTATTGCATTGTGATGCTTTTTTTAAGCATCACCTGCCTCAAGTTTGCATAAACATGCCACCATTTGTTCTCTATATTGTCAATTAAAACAACAAGCCCCAATACTGAGTAATGGAGAGGATGAGGTGAGACATCCTGGTCCAGAATGGGAGGAAGAGGAAGGAGGCAGGAGAGGAGAGGAGGAGAATCTGCAGGAGAGGTATTGGCACCACATGTAGAAATGAACTGGAACTAAGATATCACTAAAAGCAAGTATGATGGGTGAATCTGAATGGTAGGAAACTCTGTGGGCTTAGAGGTTTAGGATGGAGTAACTGTTGGCCAGCATTGTGCTCTAGGTTAATTCATTAAATCCTAGTCTCTGTGTGGTGATTTGGTTATACAGCTGTTTAGGAATAACCACTGTGTAACTAAAGATTTATCAATAGTAAATATTAATAATCTACAACAAATGGCACCCAACTAATCTAAGTATCTAGACCCTTTAAATCCTGCTTTAATATAATTTGGTCGGGAGAGGAATAAACTACCAGCGATACAACTCAAACTTTAAACCCAAAACCTCCCAGATAAATTACTGACTCTTTAAAAGAGACTCTTAAATATGCCTCAGAGCAAAAGACAGCCTACTGTGAGCAGACCTGAGACTGAACAAAGCTAGTTACCACTACAGTCTAACAAGATGAGAGAAACATTAAAACAGACTTCTTTGAGCTTGGCTGATAATCTCTTCTAAGGTTTTAAGACAGAAATAAAGAAAGTTGAGAAATTATGACTATGGTTACATTCATAATCCTCAATTTAACTTTAATAATTGATTTAGCCTTTTATGTGTTCTCAAAGGCAAAGGCTTTAGAAAAGATACTGGAACAATACAAAGAACAAGTAGAACAATATGAAGAAAAAAGAAGGTTGGAAACAGGACATAAAACAAGAGATACAAAAACTTACTTACAGAACATGATAAACAACAGGAAAAGAGGGCAGAAATTTTAGAAAAGATACTGGAAAACACAAAGAACAACTAGAACAATATAAAGAAAAAATTAAAAGTTAGAAGCAAGGCATAAAACAAGATATTCAAGAGATTATTGAACAAAACAAACAACAGAGAGATAGGTGTAAAATATGGGTACAGACTTTAAAACAAAGAGTTTAGAATACTAAGTAAAGAAAATACTCAGGCAGAGGCAAAAGATAATAATAAAGAAAGCCAAACAAAGGAGGTTAGAAAACAAACATTAGCTTATCCAGTCATTCTACAACAGAGACCAGCAGATGATGATCCCCCACATGATTACCAAGAGGCTGAATGGCACCCTGTGGAAGTGCTAGACCTGGGAAAATTCAAAGAAAGTGTCACCAATTTTGGAATGCATTCACCATTTGCAAACAAATGCTGACTTCTGGCCAATCAGTAGAGTAATCCCAAAGGATTGGGAGGATATGTCAAAGGCAATAAAAGAACCTGAGCCACATTTACAATGGCTATCATGGTGAAGAGAAGAGGCTAGATAGATAGCATACAAAAATAGAGCCAGGGCTGTTGGTGTTTCTAAGGAACAGCTGCTTGGTGATGGCCAATAGGCTGACACAGAGATACAAGCTGTATACAATGAAGAAACCTTAGCATTATGTCACCTAGCAGCCTTAAATACCTGGGACAAGGTTGAGGAATCAGGAAAAAGGCTTGAGCCATTCTCTCAGGTCATACAAGCTCCATGTGAAACATTCATTAATGTTTTGCAAAGATTGACTTCAGCTGGGGATACAAATATATCAGATCCACTAGCTAGAAAAGCTTTTGAAATGCAAAGATTTTGAATGCAAAGAGGTAATACAGCCATTAAAAGCAAGGTGTGCACAAATAGATGAATGGGTTATAAATAGGATTGACATCAGACCTCAATCACCCAATTTAGCCTTGATAGGAGAAGCTACCCCTAAAGACATTGGGAAATGTCTTAATTTTGATGGACAAATGGAGTTACCAGAAAAAAACAAAATAATTCAAAAAGGGAGCCTATACTTCCTAGAATATGAAGAAGATGATGCAAGGGTTGACATTGGATTAGTGAATGTAGAGCACAGATAAATGGGGTAACTTTATCAAAAATGCCTGAGGGGCCTTTCTCAGGCCCCAATACAGGACAGGGATACTCTTCCACAAGAAAGTTAAACGCCACTGCCCTGGGAATAAACATTAAAAATTTCAACAGTGAGGCCAGGTAGGCTTTATAGATAGATAGATAGATAGATAGATAGACAAATAAATAAATAAATAAATAAAAACAGGAAGGGGAAAATAAAATATATTGTAAAACCTCTATAAATTATCATAGGCCAAAGTTAAAGATAATTTTAAATAATATTGAAATTGAAGGCATGGTGGATACTGGGGCTGATGTCACAATTATCACTCCTAAATTCTGACCCCCAAATTAGCCAATTCAAGAGGTGGGATATCCAATTCCAAGGAGCTGAACTTTATCTAAAGTAAAACAACATGTCAGGTGGCTTAAATGTATAGGACCAGAAGGTCAAATAGGAAAACTAAGACCATATGTGGCTGAGATAGCCATAAACTTATGGAGAAGAGATCTGTTACAACAATGGAAGACCCATATTAACATCTCCCCAAGTTCTGAGACAAGCCAAAAAACAGGTAATACTCCTGATAAAGAAGCTAAAATTATTTAAAAATGTCATCAAAAACAGTTTCAGACTGTCCAGACTGTCCATAAACGAAATACAACAAAGGCATTCTTTTCAACTTCATGTTGGGAAGCCACTGCTAGTAAAAATCCCACAACCTTACCAAGGTAGTTGGCTGACCAACCTATTTGGATTGAACAATGGTCTATGAGTAAAGAAAAATTCCTGGCACTAGAACAGATAGTCCTGGAACAGCCGGAGGCTCAACATATAGAGGAGTCCAACAGCCCTTCGAATTCTCCTGTGTTTGTCATCAAAAAGAAATCTGGCAAATGGAGGATGTTAACAGGTCTCAGAGCCATTAACAAAATCATTCAGCCAAAGAGATCGTTAAAATCCGGAATCCCATTGCCTTCCATGTTACCTAAACAATGGCCTATTATAGTGATTGATTTAAAGGTTTGCTTTTTCCCAATTCCTTTACATGAACATGATAGGAAAGGTTTGCTTTCAGGACCCACTTTGAATAGAAACTGTCCAATAAGGAGATATCACTCGAGGGTCTTACCACAGGGGATGTTGAACAGTTCTATTTTATGCCAATATTTCGTACAACAGCTGTTGGAGATAATTCATAAACAGTTTCCTCAATCCATAATTTACCACTATATGGATGATATCTTCTTGGCTGATTCAGATAGAAAAACATTAGAAAATATTTTTGATGAAATAAATAGAACTTTGCCTTGTTCGGGTTTAGAGATTGAGCCTGAAAAAGTACAAAGAGGAGATTCTATTAATTACCTAGGACACAAAATAGGTCTATAGAAAACTCAACCACAAAAAGTACAAATTAGAAGAACCCAATTAAAAACTCTCAATGATTTTCAAAAACTGCTGTGAGATATTAACTGGCTATAGCCTACCTTTGGTTTAGCTACTCAAGAGCTAAGTAACTTATTTCAAACCTTACAGGATGATAAGGACTTTAAAAATCCAAGAATGTTATCAACTGAAGATGAAAATGAATTGGCTCAGGCAGAAAGGAAATTACAAGATGGTCTATATATTAAAGACCATATTGATCCAAAGAGGGTCTGTATTTTGGGTATCTTGCTTTCCACTCATTCTCCCACAGGATTTTTTTAAATTTTTTTATTTACCTTTTATTAATTACACTTTATTCATTTTGTATCCCCCCATAAGCCCCTGTTTCCTCCACTCCCAGTCCCCCCCCCCTTTCTGCATGCATGCCCTCCCCAAGTCCACTGATAGGGAGGTCCTCCTCTCCTTCTTTCTGATCTTAGTCTATCTGTTCCCATCAGAAGTGGCTGCATTGTCAGGGTTCTAGGTTATCTCCATGAATAGTCCTTGGTTGGAGTAGGAGACTCTGGGAAGTTCCCTGTGTTCAAATTTTCTTGTTCTGTTGCTCTCCTTGTGGAGTTCCTGTCCTTTCCAGGTCTTACTATTTCCCAGTTCTTACATAAAATTCCATTCACTCTACCCGACAGTTGGCCATCAGGCTCAGCTTCTGCTTTGATAGTCTGCAGGGCAGAGGCTTTCAGAGGCCCTCTGTGTGCTTGCTTAATTAAACATTTTTTCCAATTTTCTTTGGGCCCCCAACAGGATTTCTGCATGTCCAAAATGTCAGCTAGAAGAAATCAATGAGAATGATGTCCTATTTTACTTAAGGGGGATTGGGTAGGTTTGGGGTTGTTTTCTATGGCTACAGGTGTTTATTGTCATTGGGAGATGTTTATAAATTACTAATGGTCTTATTCAGAGTGAAACTGTTATGCCCAGTTCGGGAACCCCAAAAGACCAGGGCTACCTCTGTTGTAAATACATGAGGATTTTAAAATTGTATATGTGTTCAGACATGGGACACAAACTTCCTATGGACACAGGAGAGGAATGTAGCCCTGAGATCTAGGGAAGCAAGGTTTTATGGGGCAAAACCACAAGCAGGGACTTACATGCTTTGGTGTTACGTGATTGTGTAATGGAAACTGCCTTTTGAAATGGTTGTTCCACTTTGGGCAGCAAGAATACAGACAGTTCTGGCCTGGTCCTATGGTTCAGTTTCCTAGCAAGTGCATAATTAGTGGGCAGGAAAGAATGCAGTAAGGCTAATCTGTCCCCTCAAGGCATTAAGGCTAGTTCTTTCCCGAAGGAGGCTGGACATGTCTCCAACTACCTAGCCTTTATTCATGCTTCTGCTCTAAACTTTAAAACAATACCCACTGACTTTAAGACTTTGGTCTCTCAAATCCACTAAGAATTAATGTAATTGAGATTTTAAAAATGAAATAAAATGAAGTTTCAAATCTTTCTTCCATCTGATATTTTTCCCATAAACTCTACTGTGTGCCTTCCTTGTGAAAGGAACCTGGGTCTGGCAATGTGCCAGCAGGCCAGGCTCTGATTTTTTATTTCAATCTTATTATTATTATCATTATTATTATTAATTTGGGTTTTTGAGACAGGGTTTCTCTGTGTAGCACTGGATGTCCAAGCCTCATTGTATACCAGGCTGGCCTCGAACTCCCAGACATACTCACAGACAACTACCTGCCTCTGCCTCCTGAGTGCTGGGATTAAAGTTGTGTGCACTGTGCTTGGCAGGACTTTCTTATAGCCTGATTGAAGTCATACTTTATGACTTAGGACATGTGAGTGTGAAGAGCTGGCAGGGGTGCAAACCCTTCCTTTTAGAGACAGGGTTTCTCTTGTGGCCTTGCATGTCCTGAACTCATTTTGCAAACCCAGATGGCCTGGAACTCACACCAGCCTCTGCTTGCCCCACTGACAGCCACAGGCATGCGACACCACACCTGGCTTCTTGTTATAGTCTTTAAAAATGATTTATAATCTCTGTCTGCCTTCCTGAGACCAGCCCTGTTTTGACTGGGAGAGTCGTCACTCACTAAAAGAAAGGGGGGCAGGGACCCCAGGATTCCTTCTGCAGTGAGCAGGGACTGGCTCGACCCTGGCTGAGCAGGGGAATTAAAACTGGACACATTTAAACTGGGAATACATAAATTTAAGCTGAGGCTATGTGTGCAATGGACTAGCTTTACGTACTAATGGACCCTTGTGCTTTTCCCCCCTCTTCTAAGAAGTGTAAATTATTATTATTATTAAATTATTATTATTAAAAAGGGAATGAGTTATTATTAAATTATTATTAAATCATTAAATTAAATATTATTAATATTAATTATAGTAAATATTATTAGATTATTGCTAAATTATTATTAAATTATTAACTTATTATTTAAATTATTAAATTATTATCAAGTCATTATTAAATTATTAAATTAAATACCATTATTAAATATTATTATTATCAATAATATTAAATGTTATTATGAAATTATTATTAAATAATGCATAATATAATAAATATTATTAAATCATTATTACTAAATTATTATTATTAAAAGGGAATGAGTTATTATTATTAAATTATTATTATTGTTATTATTATTATTATTAAAAAGGGAATGAGTGTTCTTTTTGGAGGAGGGAAACTTTTTTATGATTCATGGTGTAGTTCTCCTTATTATGGAAGATTTGTTTATTATTTGTACACCATTCTGTCTGCACGCCAGAGGAGGGCGCCAGATCTCACGATAGATTGTTATGAGCCACCATGTGGTTGCTGGGAATTGAGTTCAGCACCTCTGGAAGAGCAGCCTGTGATCTTAAACTCTGTGCCATCTCTCCTGCCCCCTCATTTTTTATTTTAATTTTTAAATTTTTATTTATTCATTTTACATCCCTGTCTTAGACCCCTCCCTCTTCTCCTCCCGGTCCTACCTCCCTGTCTCCCTATCATCCCTCACCTGGCTCCTCAGAGAAGGGGATCACCCTGCCTCTCCTGTCCACAGCCACCCACCCCAGCATGTCAAGAGAGTTTAGAGAGTTTCTTCCCATTAGAGAGAGTTTCTCCCCCTTAGAGAGTTCCTCCCCATTAGAGAGAGTTTCTCCATATTGAGAGAGTTTCCCCCTTAGAGCGAGTTCCTCCCCATTAGAGAGACTTTCTCCCCTTAGAGAGAGTTCCTCCCCAGTAGAGAGTTTCTCCCCAATAGAGAGAGTTCCTCCTATTAGTGTTCCTCCCTATTAGAGAGAGTTTCTTTCCCTTAGAGAGAGTTCCTCCCCATGAGAGAGAGTTTCTCCACCTTAGAGAGAGTGGCATTAGAGAGTGGCATCAGGACTGAGCACACACTCTTTGCCTGGCGAGGCAACCCCAACAGGGGGAAGTGAAAGAAGAGCTAGCTTGTGGATCAGGGTGCATTCATATGTGTGTTGGTCCTGCTGTGTTGACAAGGCCTTGTTACCCGTGTGTCCTTCATCCACTCTGGTGCTTACACTCTGCACACAGAGTTTCTTGAGCCAGTAGGGGCATGGGTTTTTGGAGACATCTCATTTAGGGTGGAATGGTCCAAGGCCTCTCACTGTTTGCATATCGACTGGACATGGGTCTCTCTATTTATTCCCATCTGCTGCAGGAGGAACTTTCCAATGATGGCCTAGCAAGGCACCAATCTGTGAGTATGGCTGTGCTCCTTTAGCACAACTGTAGCATTTAGATTTCTCTTATGTCCTTGGCCTCTGTAGACTCAGGTTCCTGGCCAATCAAGCAGTATTGGATCAAGGTTCCTTCTCATGGAGTGGGCCTCCTGAAACCCAACTAGATATTGTTGGTCTCTTCTGTGACCTTTATACCACAAGCGCACCAGCAAATCTTGTAGGCAGGTCATTGTTGGAGATACATTGGAGATGCAGGTCATACATTGAAGGGTGTATGGCTGGGTTGGTGTGTACTTTTCTCTTCTGGTGGCATGCAGCGTATGTTCCTGTATCGCAAACAGCAGTCTATAAGAGTGAAGGTTCTCGGTAGGGGCCAGCTGGGATTCACTGTGTCCAATGACTTGTGAAGGTGTTGTCCTCAGCAACAGAATCTTACCATCAGATTGGGGAGAGCACTGGAGGATGGACACAGGTGGGGGGCCCCAGGCCCTGCTTTGATCTAGCACAGAGACCTCCTGTGTACCGACTCCACAGGACTCTGGGAAGCCTGCTCTCAAGACACGCCCTTGTCTGTTCTTATTAAATTGAAATAAATACATAGTATTAAATAAAAACATCATATATATAAAGCTAGTTATTAAGTGACACGTGTGCTCCACCAGAGGGCACCAGATTCCTTGACAGATGGTTTGAGCGCCACCGTGTGGTCCCTGGGATGGAACCTGGCACCTTGATAAGAGAGGAATTCTCTGTGTCTGATGGCTGTTGCGATGACAAAGGTCAGCTTTTTTCTTTTAAGATTCATCCATCCATGTATTCATTCATCCATTCATTCATTCTGCTTGTGCACCAGAAGAGGGCACCAGATCCCATTACAGCTGGCTGTGAGCCACCATGTGGTTGCTGGGAATTGAACTCAGGAACTCTAGAAGAGCAGCCAGCGTTGTTAATCTCTGAGCCATCTCTCCTGCCTCCAGTTATTTTTTAATATTTAAAAGACATTTATTTTCCATGTGAGCGCGTTTCTGCCTTCCCAAGACTAGTCCTCCTTTGACTGGGCGACTCTAAATTAATTTTAAAAAGGGGGAGGGACCTCAGGATCCCTTCTCCAGGGACCAGTGACCAGCTGGACTTCCTCTGATCAGGAGAATTCAAAGCGCTCATTTTTCCTGCACACAAGTGGCTTCCAGCAGCCCTGTGTGTTTACTTCCGGTACCAAGGGGCGGGGCGATGGCATCACAAATTGGCTCAGAAAGGCTCCTGATCCTGAAGACTGCGAGGGGCACAGGGCGGGGACATTGACAGAACACCAGGGACCAGGGAAAACACTGTGGGCTTTGTGACGACGGGGAAAGCGCTCTCGGGGGATACTTCTGGGTCCTGACAGAGCTCTAGGCTAAGTTGGGAGGAGGAGGATAGCTTGTGAGGGTGTAATGCAGTGCATACAGCATTCTGGGAATTGTATTTCTGCTTCTGCGACTCGGCAAAGCGACGATATAGTGAGACCTGGCTAGGTTACTACAAACAATCCCAGAAGTCCTTGCTCTGAGGCAGTTTTCACAGAGGCTCTCACAGAGACGGCACAATGCACTCTGGGATTATTTGTAGTTCCCTGGCTATGGAGTGCTTGGCTTTAGGATGGAGTGCTTGGCTTTAGGAATTTCCGTGCCTGGGACATTTCATCATTGGTTCAGTGCTCTCTCCTAAGGATGTTCATAGTCGTACAAGAAAAAACAGATTTTTTTTTTCTATGAGACACCTATAATACAACGTGAGTGGCTAGAAGTGGAACTGAAATGCGGTAGATAGATTTAAAGCCTAGACAGCTCCTAAGAGGGTGGATGGGGTATTGGAGCTTTTGGATAGAACTGTGCTGAATGTTAAGTGGGACGCGAGCACCCACAAGCATACATGCCATGTCTTCAATGTGTTATGTACTGTTGAAAAAGCAGGCACTTAAGGAAAACTATAAGGTTATATTCCAAGAAGCTGGCAGTTGGTGGAAATTCAAAGTTCAAGAGTTAGCACATCACCTCTTCATTTTCCTAGTTCCTCATTCTGCATCCTGTTATTTTCAGGTATTTCAGACCGAACAAACAGCATCTTTTCGGGCTGGAAATGGACTGTAGTTTTCAGTTCAGATAGGTAGTAGCATATGATTCTTGAGGATTCTCTTAGAAAACCCTTCCCAGTAACTCAAAAGTTGACTTCTCATGCCTGATGTTGGAGTTTTTGTTAGATGGAGGGACAATTGTCATCACAGATGGCAAAATTTCATTGAAACTAAATTTTAGTTTTATACAACAGCTTACATGGATTATACATATCTTAGATAGTTACTAATATTATTCCATATTACTTTTTCAGACATCCTTACCTTACCATCTTCCCTTTTGTATTTCTTTCTGTCTTACCTCCGAAATTATTATACCCCCTTCAAGTTTTTCCCATTTCCTCTTTCAAATCTCTACACCCTTCTACTTCCTACTGCCCTCATACACTTCCATTCTCACCTTGGAAATGGTCACTATTTCATTCTTGGTTTTTTAATTCCTCACACTCTCAGCATTTATTAGTTCCTTGCACATTTTTTTTTTCATAGGATTAATGACAATTGTTTCTTCCTAGACCACTTTTGCATATCTATTAGCATTTCCAATTTTCAGCTCCTTTTATACAAGCATATTGGTAAACATTTTTTTTCTTTATTTTTTTATATTGGTCCATCTTATGTGTGTAGCTTCTGGTATTATTAGAAGACACATTACCAGAACATACTCTGATCCTCTGTCTTATATATATATATTTTTACCTCCTGTTATGCATGATCACTGAGTCTTAGATCTGGGAATTGTTTTGTAGATGTATCAGATGTGACTGTTCTCCAGAATTCTGCCTTGTGACTGGTTGAACTATACGTATCTATGTGCATTATTAAAAGTATTTACGTTGCAACATGTTTATATTCATGCATGTACTTACATGTATTATAGGGATTTTATGTAGATAATTCACAGTATGATTGCTTAAAACTATTTCAAAAATTTACTGTTATTTCACCCACTTACTTCTTACTTACTTCTGTTATATTTATCCTGTAAGACATGGGGTTTCACAGCTCAGGAGTTCAAGATCGCGCCCTTCTCAGGAATTCCCAGAGACCACAACTAAATGCACAAGCAAGGGTTTGCTTGTTTTTTTTTTTTTTTTTCAATTGCGATAGGGTCTCCCCTCCAAAGGCAGGAGATGAGCCAGGGCATGCAAAGCACAGTGTTTTTATACTTAAAAATCTGGCCACTTTTGCTCTATACATTGATTGGTCAGCAAGAATAGCATGAAGATAGTTTACAGCTAGTTGTTTGTAGTTTTTGGCTGTTTGTGAGTTTTCTCAAAACAACTCACCCTGCCCTTCAAGAGCTACCTGACTCTGGCTTCAATTCAAGGCTATCTCAGAGCAGTTCATCCTTCCATTTGAGAGCCATATGCCTCTGGCTTTAAATTCAAGGATGGGAATAGTCACAGCTGTTTTTCTTTTACAGTTGTTTTCATTCTCAGGTGAGCTCTCGTCCCCTCTTTTCTTTGTGCTCCACTTTTAACCCCCAAACTGTGGATCAACCTCAGAGAGAGGTTGATACTGCCTCTGGAGCATCAGGACCTGAATCACACTTACACATTCCCTGACAAAGGCAAGTAATCGGTTAACAATACAGGGTACTATTGTAACAAGGAGCAAAACGGTAGCAAAAGGTCCCAGTAAGAGAAGCACATAGGGGAGCAGACCATTAAACCCATTCCAAAAAGGAGATTCTATTAATTCTCGTCTCCTTTTTTCAAGATCTTTTTCTAATTTTTTTTTAATCTTTCCTTTAACAATGCCTGATTTATTAGTGTAAAAACAGCATTTCTCCTGTAGGGCTAAGCAGATTCTTCCTTTTTCGGCTGTAGGGAGGTCTAATCCCCTCAGAGTCTGGAGAACTATTTCTGCTAAGGAATTGAGCTGGTCTTGGAGGTCATTGATGGTGCTCGAAAGCAATTGTACATCACTAATTAACTGTTGGGACAGTTTGTTGTATTCATATAATAAAACACCGAGCTGACCCAGCACCTATGAAAGCAGTCAGCCCAATTCCCACTAACAGGAATGAAATGAATGGCTGTCTTCATTCTTCCAGCCACTAAGTCAAAGCTGGGGACTGGGACTGGCTCATCCCCTGGAATGATGCTAAGATCAGGGAGTCGCCTATACACAGGTCCCAGTCCAAGCTGTGGGCAAGAATGTATAGGCTTTATTATTCCTGCATAAGAAAACAGTATTATTGTCAGGGCAGAGAGCTGTGGAGATGTCAATTATTGAATCACGAATGGCAAAAGTAGCATCCCCTACAGGTAGATCTGAGCTATCGTTTTTGTAGGGTTTTGTCAAACAGGTAACATTTTGGTTGAAGAGAGGCTGCATCTCATAGGGGGTGCTGAGTGTCAGGATCACTCAGCAGTGGAATAAGTGGTGTTATAAGGGGGAAGCTCCAGAGGAACAGGCTGCTCTTGTCAGAGGCAGAGCCAGTAGTCACTTGCAAGCAAATGATTGGTGTCATTTAGGAGGCTATGAGTGGCAGTAATAACATATACAGTTTGGGGGTCTAAAATAAAGTTTCCTCTACTATCAGGAAGAACCATAGGGTGGTAATTGAGGGATGAGTATTCTTTTTACTATTAACTCTTCAATGCATTGTTTAACCTGTTCTTGTCTGCCCTGATCCTGCAGCCCTCCTCCATCTGAAAGGTGAATTGGAGGTACCTTTCTTCAGCATACAGGCTTCCCTACCATCCCCGAACAAGGGGTTTGGAGTAATTTAGATCCATGGCCTCCTGTTGGCACATTGTGGGACCAATCATCTATCCTCATCTCCTCCCTGACTTGGTTCAATATGGCAGTGAAATGGGTGATGTTATCTTTTCCAATATATTGTTGCACAACTCTATAGCTACTGCTATGCACAGCCTATTCATAGGTATCACAAGGGCAAGGCCTGGGGCACCCATTTACATAAGGAATCATTTTAGGCTTGGATACACAATGCCATTCTAAACTTGGGGTGCTCCCTGAAGTTTGTAGGGCTCTATATGCCCATGTATCGCCACACTCAACTTGAGCATGGGACTTGTTGGGTCTCCAAATCTCACCATTAAGTAAGGCTCTGCCATTCATCACCCACCCTTGCAATCACAGGGTTTACCATGCATTGCTTCCAGGGCCTTGTTAGCCTGGTGAGGATCACCAAAACTCCAGTCAATAGTTACCCAATTGAGAACAAACAGCACCACCCAGTGGTACCATTGTCTGTCCACTTTACTGGTCAAAGAGTTCATTGTCCCTGATGAGTTTCAGTTTTAACAGGTTCCTGGAGGCTTGGACTTTCCACGTGTCAGTAGGTTGATGAAGAGCAGGCTTGAAGTGTGACCCATGGATCCAAGCTGCAATGCCCTCTGCTTTGACAGCTGTTGTGGTTGTGAGCAGGACACAATAAGGACCCTTCCACCAAGGTTCCAGATTCTGGCTGCGGTGTCATCTCACATACACCAGATCTCCAACCTGGAACTGATGGGGCACATCCAAGGACCCAGGCGCATATGCACTGCCAAACTTGCTCCAAATTTCTTTCTGAATAAGTTGCAGTCCTTTAAGCCTGGACGACAAGTCAGAGTTACCGTTAGTTATGTCAAGGGGGTCCCCAAGAAGAGTCAGGTTAGCAGGAACCCCATATAGTAGTTCGAAGGGAGTTAAGCCTAGTATGGAGGGAGTATTTCTGACTCTAAAGAGGGCCAAGGGAAGGATCACAGCCCAGTCACCATCAGTCTCCATGGTCAATTTGGTGAGAGTCTCTTTGAGAGTTCTATTCATTTTCTCTACCTATCCTGAACATTGAAGTCTATAAGGACAATGAAACTTCCAATCAAGTCCCAGAAACCTGGCCACCTCCTGGCTTACCTGAACAACAAAGGTTGGCCCATTGTCTGACCTAATTACCTTTGGAATACCAAACCAAGGAAAAAATGTCTTCCAGAATCTTTTTGGCCATGACCAGGGAGGTTTCTTTCTTTGTGGGAAAAGCTTCCACCCATCCTGAGAAAGTGTCCACAAAAACCGGGAGATAATTATTGCCTTACCTGGATGGTTTACTTTCAGTGAAATCCACTTCCCAATGCATTCCAGGTCTAGTTCCTTGTCTCTGGCCAGCAGTGACACCTGAATACCACCCGAGAGAGGGCTGGGAGAGAGAGAGAGAGACAGGGTGACACAGAGAAGGACACCGAGTCTCCTTGCTGATCCAGGTGTCGAATTAATGGACATCAGGTTAACACTTAAGTAGGCAGAAAAGTACAAGAAGTTTCTCATGTAGGAGAGCTCACTCAAGGTTACACAGAGCCTGCTGTCTGGTTACTATGGTTGCACACACACACTTTCTCAGGGTCAGAGCAGGCTGCTGTAGGACCACCGAGGTCAGTTTATAAAAAACTGGACTTTGGAAAATAGCCAAAGCCAATAGGCTGGATTCCCCTGCTCAGATGCCATTAACTCAAAATTTGCCATTAACTCAAAAAAGGCTGCCACAGTTCCTCTCAGCCACTTCCCTGTGCTCTGGAACTCTTACCTATGTTTATCCTCTGGCAAGGTTCACATGCCCTAGTTACTCTCAGTCAGGGCCGTGAGGTTTAGTGTTCAGTACTTGGATTGGCTGGCAACTTCAGCCAATTTCTTTGCCCACAAGTGAGTCCACTTATGCATCTGAGTAATTAATCTCTCAGCGTCTTCCTGTGGTAGAATGATCTTACCTTTAGAGTCAATCCATGCCCCCACTTCGGTGTCAAATATCCCCTTTTTTGCCGTATTAACTTTAAGTCACTTTCTGAGTAGTTTAGTCATTCTTCTCTGGAAAGTTCAGCAGTTAGTACCACTGGGACAGAGTTTCCTCTAGCAGCTACTTTAGCCTCCTGATCAGCCATGTTATTCCCCTTTGTTGCCTCAGAAGTCCCCTCTGCTGTCCCTGGCAATGAATAATGCTTACCTTGTTGGGCAGCAACAAGGCATTGAGCAAAGTCAGTATCTCATTTTTATTTTTTATCTCATTACTGGCTGATGTTAGCAGGCCTCTCTGAAGATAGATGGTCTCTTGCACATGGGCTGTTGCGAAGGTGTACTGACTATCAGAGTACATGTTTCTTTTTACCCTTTCCCAGAGTTAATGGCTGGGTAAAAGCAATCACTTCAGCTCGCTGAGCAGAAATGCCCTCCAGCAATGCCTGGACCCATATTACCTTATGTCCATCTACTACTGCTGCCATTGCCAATCTATTCCTGTTCTCCCAAAACTGCTCCCATCCATATAGTATGTCATCACACAGTAGGGCAGAGGCTGATCTTTCATGTCCTTTAGCCATCCCTGTTCCTCTGCTAGAACCTGCAAACAATCATGCTCCAGGGGCTGGATTTCTGAATCTGGCAATAAGGTGTCAGGGATTAGCAAGGGTGCTAGGTTATAGGCATACATGGTCCTTGGTTGGAGAAACAGTCTTATAAAAGACCTCTGTGCTCTGATATATTTGGTCCTTGTAGAGTTTCTGTCCTCTCCTGGTCACACTAACTCCCCCTTCTGTCATATGATTCCCTGTTCTCTGCCCAAGGTTTGGTTATGAGTCTCAGCATCTGCTTTGATATACTGCTAGGGAGAGGCTTTAATAGGTCCTCTGGGGTAGGCATCTGTCCTGTTTCTTGTTTTTGCCTATATCCATCCCATTGGTCTTTCTAAGGGAGGATTGATCATCTTAACCCAGGTCCTCTTTCTCATTTATCTTCTTTAGGTGTACAGATTTTAGTATGTTTATCCTATCTTATAGGTTTAGCATCCACTTAAAAGTGAGTGTATACCGTGTTTGTCTTTCTGCTTCTGGGACACCTCACTGAGGATTATCTTTTCTGGGTTTTTTTTTTTTTTGTTCATGTTTACATTTTATGACTTCTTTGAATGGTCTAGAATTAAACCTGTCTGTTGTATAGCTGGTAAAGAGGTTTCCCATTTTATAATCTGTTTCATCACCTAAAGAATGGATTGCAAAAGCATTTTAGTTTCATGTTGTAAGACCTGGAGTCTCACTGCTCAAGAGCTCGGGATTGTGCCCTTCCCAGGAACACTCGTAGACCACAACTCGATGCAAAAGGAAGAGTTTTATTCCAATTGCGATAGGGTCCCCCCTCCAAAGACAGAAGATGACCCTGAATATGCAAAGCACAGGGTTTTACACCTGAAATTCAAACCACTTTTGCTCTATACATTGATTGGTCAGCAAGAATAGCATGAAGATAGTTTACACCTGGTTTTAGATAGTATACAGCTGCTTGTAGATAGTTTACAGGTGGTTGTAGATAGTTGTTCTCAGAACAGTTGCCCCTTTCCTTCAAGAGTTAACTACACCTGACTTCAATTCAAATAATCACAGGTGTTTTTCTCTTCCCAGGTGGTCCTCACCCCTCCTTTTTAACTCAATTTTAACCCTAAAATTGTGGATCAACCTCATAGAGAGGTTGATATTCTTTCTGGAATATCAGGACTTGAACTGTACTTATACTTTCCCAGACAAAGGGGAGTTCTGGTCAGTGAGTGTATTGTCCCTGATGAGTTTCAATTTCAGCAGGTAGTTGGAGGCTTGGACTTTCCAGGTGTTGCAGGTTGATGAAATGCATGCTTAACATGTGACATGTGGATTCAAGCTGTGATGCCCTCTACTTTGACTGCAGTTGGTGTGGTGAGGAGGATGTAATAAGGACCCTTCCACCAAGGTTCCAGATTCTGGTTGCCATGTCACTGCACATATACCAGATCTTCAACATGGAACTGATGGGGCACCTAAAAGGACCCAGGCACATATGCACTGCCAACCTTGCTCCAAATCTCTTTCTGAATAAGGTGCAATTATTTCAGCCTGTACAAGTCAGAGTTACCACTAGTTATGTCAAGGGGGTCCCCAAGAAGAGTCAGGGAACAGGAACACATATAGTAGTTCAAAGGGAGTTAAGCCTAGTATGGAGAGAGTATTTCTGACCCTAAAGTGGGCCAAGGGAAGGAGCACCACCCTGTCACCACCAGTCTTTATGTTCAATTTGGTGAGAGTCTCTTTGAGAGCTCTATTCATTCTCTCTACCTGTCCTGAACTTTTAGGTCTATAAGCACAATGTAACTTCCAATCAAGCTCCAGAAACCTGGCCACCTCCTGGCTTACCTGAACAACAAAGGTTGGTCCATTGTCTGACCCAATTACCTTTGGAATACCAAACCAAGGAAAATGTTTTCCAGAATTTTTTTGGCCATGATCAGGGCGGTTTACTTCTTTGTGGGAAAAGCTTCCACCCATCCTGAGAAAGTGTCTAAAAAAACCAGGAGATATTTATTGCTGTACCTGGATGGTTAATTTCAGTGAAATCCACTTCCCAATGCATTCCAGGTCTAGTACCTTGTCACAGGCCAGCAGTGTCACTTGAGAGAGGGCTGGGAGAGAGAGAGAGACAGGGTGACACAGAGAAGGACACCAAGTCTACATGCTGATCCAGGTGTCGATTTAATAGACGTCAGATTAACAAGTAGGCAAAAAAGTACAAGCAGTTTCTCATGTAGGAGCTTTACTTGGTCAAAACATAGGAGAGCTCACTCAAGGTTACACAGAGCCTTTTGTCTGGTAAATATGGTTGCACACAGTTTCTCAGGGTCAGAGCAGTCTGCTGTAGGACCACCAAGGTCAGTTTATAAGGAACTGGACTTTGAAAAATAGCCAAAGTTAAGAGGCAGGGTTACACTGCTCAGATGCCATTAACAAAAAATTTGCCATTAACTCCAAAAAGGCTGCCACAGTTCCTCTCAGCGGCTTCCCTGGGCTCTGGAAACTCTCACCTATGTTTACACACTGGCAAGGTTCACATGCCCTAGTCACTCACTCAGTCAAGGTGGTGAGGTTTAGTATTCGGTACTGAGATTGGCGGGCAACTTCAGCCAATTTCTTTGCCCTCAAGTGAGTCCATTTATACATTTGAGTTATTAATCTCTCAGCATCTTCCTGGGGTAGAATGATCTTACCTTTGGAGTTTATCCATGCCCCCAAGTCAGTGTCAAATATTCCCTTTTTTTGCCACATTAACTTTAAGTCACTTTCTGAGTAGTTTAGTCATTCTTCTCTGGGCAGTTCAGCAGTTAGTACCAGTGGGACAGAGTTTCCTCTAGCAGCTGCTTTAGCCTCCTGATCAGCCACATTATTCCCCTTTGCTGCCCTGGAAGTCCCCTTCTGATGTCCTGGGCAATGAATAATGCTTACCTTGTCCAGCAGCAACTAGGCATTGAGCAAAGCCAAAATCTTGTTATTATTTTTTATGTCTTTACTGGCTGATGTTAGCAGGCCTCTCTGCTGATAGATGGCCCCGAGCTCATGGGCTGTTGGTAAGGCAAACCAACTATCAGTGTAGATGTTTATCTTTTTGCCCTTTTCCAGAGCTAATGCCTAGGTTAAAGCAATCAATTCAGCTCGCTGAAAAGATGTGCCCTCTGGCAACGCCTGGGCCCATATTACCTTATGTCCATCTACTACAGCTGCCCCTGCCTTTCCCTTCCTGTTCTCAAAAAACTGATCCCATCCATACAGTATGTTACCTCGGCATTGGGCAGAGGCTGATCTTTCAATTCCTTTTGCAATCCCTGTTCCTCTGCTAGAACCTGCAAACAATCATGCTCCAGGGGCTGGATTTCTGGATCCTGCAATATGGTGGCTGGGTTTAGCCTTGTAGCCAGAGTAAAGATGACTCTATCATTATTCAAGAGCAAGGCCTGGCATTGTGTCATGTGGACATTCATGAGCCATCAATCAGGTGGCTGCCTTATGACACTCTCAAGGGCATGAGGAGCACAGATGGTGAGGTCCTGTCCCAGAGTCATTTGTCTGCATGTTATACTAGTGCCGCCACTGCTTCTATTATTGCCAGGCAGGTTGGCCATCTTGCCACTACTGAATCAAGTGTTTTGGATAGATAGGCTACCGGTCTCTTCCAGGGTCCAATTTTCTGTGTTAGCACCCCATTGACCATTCCCTGATTCTCAGCCACTTAGAGATGGAAGGGTTTGGTTACATCAGGGAGTCCCAAAGCTGGAGCCAATATTAAGGCTTGTTTGATATTATCAAATGCAGCTTGTTCATCCTGTCCCCAGATGAAAGAGTCATTGCCCTTTGTAAGGGCATGCAGAAGGGCTGCCATCTTGGCAAATCCCGAATCCACAGCCAGCAAAACCCTGCTGTACTGAAAATTTCCCTCAGCTGTTCAGTAGTCCCTGAAGGGGGAATATGAAATACAGTCTCTTTTCTAGCCTCCAAGGCCATCTCTTTCCCTCTTTTTAATATATATCCCAGATAACTGACCTGCAGGATGGTAGTTTTTCGCTGTAGCTGAGCTCACCCATCTCTTGCAACAGCTGGTCGGTGTCATCAAAACAACTTTCTTTACAATCTGCTGCTAATAGTATATCGTCCACATATTGGAGATGAGTTACCTGGGGATTGGTGGCCTGGAGGTGCACCAGGTCTAGGTGTAGGGCTTCATCTTCCTTTTGGGACAATCCTGGATTCAGTGTCCTTTCTCCTTGCAATAGGCACACTGATCCTTAGCCAGAGGGCCCTCTGATTTCCAGGAACTCTCTCCCTATCATTATGACTGCACTGTGGTGGCCAGGATCTTAGTCAACTTTCTGTCTTGCCTCTTATCCTTTCTCTTTCTCTCACTTCCTGCTCTTTTTGCTTCCTTTCCCTTTTCTCTTCTTTCAGCTCCCGGCTGTAAAAAACCTTTTCTGCTACCTGCACTAAATCCTTTAACGACTTTTCCTGTAAACCCTCTATTTCCTGGAGTTTTCTACAAATATCTGTGGCTGACTGGTCTATAAAGATTATAGTCACCATTGCCTTATGCTCATCTGAGGTAGGGTCATAAGGTGTAAACCAGCTATATGCCTCCATCAGCCATTGAAGAAAGGCTGTGGGAGATTCATCTGGCTACTGAACCATCTCTCTTACCTTCATCAAATTGGTGGGCTTTTGAGCGCCCCATGGACACATGATATTAGAGTCTGGAGGTAGACCTGCAGGCATTCCCTACCTCCAGATACGTTGTAATCCCAGTTGGGGTGGGTGAGGGAAAGCCATCATCAATCTCATTAGGAGGTTGGAAGGCCTCCTGTCCTTTCCTGGCACAGTCTTTCTTCCCTAAAGGAGGACCCGCCTCCTTCCTTACTAGTCAAAAGGGCCTGCAAGAGTTGCTGGCAATCATCCCACGTGGGCTGGTGTGAGAATAGGACATATTCAAAGAAAGATGTGCCTTGTATCTCACCTCCAAGACATGATAGTCACAGCCTGTCCTATAATAAAGTCATCCATCAAGAAAGTCAAAGAAGCAACAATGATAGAGACAAAAAGAACAAGACAGGCAATTTGACAAGGACACCCTTATGGGTGGTACCACAGAATTCTGATTGAGAGGCTGCCTCACAGCAGCTGTCTCTGAAGAGAAACGGATGGGAGGAAGACCATCCCAGACCTAGCCTCCCAAATGGAATCTGAATGTCCTCCAGTTCCCAGTCAATCAATATTCTGACAAATATGTCGATCCCAGTGACTGAACAGATGACCAAAAAGGTCCAGATAGGTGACTAAAGAGAAACAGTGGTATACCAGAAATCAGACTAACCTGTTCTGAACTCGACCTCTGAGCCCAGTCTGTTGAGGGTTAAGGAAGGGCACGCTGTTTTCGGGCAACGCACCAAAATGTAAGACCTGGAGTCTCACTGCTCAGGAGCTCAAGATTGCGCCCTTCACAGGAACACTCACAGACCACAACTCAATGCAATAGCAAAAGGTTTTATTGCTGTTGAGATAGGTCGCACCTCCAAAGACAGGACATGATCCTGAACATGCAAAGCACAGTGTTTTTATGCCTGAAAATCAGATCACTTTTGCTCTATACTTTACAGCTGGTTGTTTCTCAGAACAGTTCATCCCGCCCTTTAAGAGCTATCTGCACCTGGCTTCAATTCAAATGATCACAGTTGTTTTTCTCATTCCCAGGTGGTCCCTCATTTGTTCTGATGATGAAGTCACTGAATAATGTCATGTTGCAGTGTTAAGGGTGCAGGGATCTGTTTAGGAGCCTGTGCAAAACAACCGCCTCATTCAGTAAGGTAATTCAAGGCCCTGGAGAAGACTGTTCACCAACTTCGTACAGAGATTGGGTTCAGCTCTAAAGAGGGCAGTACCAGACTGACACCAGATAAGAATTGATGCCATTCATGGCGCATGATACTGCAATTACCACATGCATTTAGATTATGAAAAGGAGGAGCGGCCCCAAGAAATGAATTATTAAGAGAGACAACTGCTATTGGCTCTCAGGAGCATCATGCAGACCTTACAGGACAAGGTACAGCTAGAATACCCAGTTCTCAAAACATCCGGTGTGCTATTTTGGGTGAATCCAGGAATTTACCAAAAGAACTGTGAGGTTAAAATCTCTAGAAGGCAAAATAGGAGGTGTGTTAACACAGAGGCAAGTGGTCCCTTTATTCACAGAAAGGAACAAGCAGATTCTGGCTCCAAGGGAATGCAAAGGTTCCCGGGGCTTCATGGCAGCTGTGGCAAGGGAAAGCACTGGTGTAGGGATCACAGCACCGAGAGGGACATAGAGGCTAACCTCTTGCCATCAGTAAACAAACAGAGGGGCCTGTCAGGCTTACACCCCTCATGCAATAATACGAGCTGTCTCCCATCAGGCAGCCATGTGGTACTAGGCAGGTAGGAAAATCTCAACTGAGGATTTCAGATTTGATACACACCACTGCATGCAGCAGCACAGCTTTGCATCTGGCTGCAGATAAACCTCTGACCCTATCCGCAAGGGTTCTATGTTACAAAGGAAATACAGCTGTTTATGGACCTGTGTCTTCAGGGATGGTAAAGAGGATCTCTGGATGAAGCAGAATAACTTCTACAGGATCTATTGTACACCCAGGTACTGTCTATGGGGACTGCAAGAAAAAAGTTAAAATTATGGCACATGTAAAACAGGAGATGCAAAAATAAGGCAGGGGTAGAACTGCTCAGCTGTTACTGTTCTCCTCCATCTAGGGCAAAGCCACACCCTGAAGAACAACAGGCACATTTGGCAGTACCAGAAATTGTGTGTTCTGGAAAACACTGCCTAATGATCAGAGATCCAAATTAATGGCAGCAACAAATGTTGTTCCTTGAAATGAAGGAAATGACTTCAGTATCCTCTCCCCAAAGTCTTGGCATCCACACTGTGTGCTTCTGAAGGTTCATACAGTTTCTAGGAATCTGTAAAATTTCTCCAGTAGGACAAAGTGTATGGTGGATTAAATAGGTGGAACCAGAGGAAAAAGGGAGGGAACTTGACACCTTCTGTGGCCTGCCACTGAAGGAGAAATTCAGAAATAATTCCAGGAGTCTTTCTGCAGGATAAGTCTACTCTTTGCCCAAATGCTTAGACTTGCAGGGTCCTAACCATATTTAGATTGTTGAAATCATACACCGGGAGACTGGAGCTCAAAGGAACTTAAGGCAGACGGCACACGAGAGTGCAAGATCTGTTCTAGCCACGTTCCTCCTTGAGCATCAGCCAGAGCTGAATGAATGACCTTGTTAAAGTAGGTAAAGACTTCTCCTGGCTTATGCCTCTTCTCCTTGCCTGATCATCAGAAGCCATGCCTTAGACTCTCCCCCTCAAACTCCTTGTGGGCCAACACAGGTGCGCACTGTGAGCTAAGCAGTGGAATTTGGGTAGAACACAAGGCCAACTGTTTCTGGAAAGGCTGCTTTAGGGTGGGGTATGGGAAAATTCGCAGGAGGAAGGAAGGGTTTCACAGTTTGGATGCAGAAGAGCGTTCCACGGTTTGGCCTGTAATTGGAGGCCTCGAGGGAGTGGGTGGGGCCTCAGATCGGTAATTAAGCGTGAGCAGCGGACCCCTTTACGCATTTGACATAGTCTGCACTTTCCTGGGTGTTGTTGTGAGTACACACTGGAGAGGAAGAACTCCTGTCAAAGTGTCCTCGGCAGGATGGAAGATCAGGCAGATGTGGGTGGCTGCAGTAAGACAAAGACATCCCGGCGTCAAAAGACTGTTTGGCAGGCCAAGCAGAAGGAGGTCTTGCTCTCAGTTTTCGCCAAGACACCTTCCCCGAGCTTCAGGACCAGGCAGGAATTGGCCAGGGAATTCGGAGTTCCAGAGTCCTCCATCCGCGTGTGGTTTCCAAACCGCAGAACTAGAACTGGCATGTCGAGGAAGACCTCAAAGCAGACAACCGCAGGCTCCAGCCATGAAGCCTCCCAACAGCCTCCTGAAAAGCTTGTCGCCAGGGTACAACAAGCAAGAGGCCCACCCTCAGAACGGAGAAGGCCTCGAACGCGGCTTAGTCCAGCACAGATCAGCATGCTAGTGCAAGCTTTTGAGATCTCTCCATCTCCAGACTATGCCACGAGGGTGCAACTGGCACTGAGCACAGGTTTGCCTGAGGACACCGTCCACATATGGTTCCAGAACAGAAAGGCCAGGCAGAAAGGCCACGCTGGAGGGAGCACAGCTAAAGGTGAGGACCTGCCTGCCTCTACTGGCCCGGAAAGGGCTCCTGGAGCATCGTGTTGCATTGAGGAGGAGGCTTCCCGGGACAGCTTGTTGACATCGGGTTCTGCAGGAGGCCAGTGTGCAGAAGCGTTGATGTCAAGACCCGAGCTCACCTTCTTCACAGAGGCCTACCCAGAATCCAGCGACTCCTGCCCTGTCCAGCTCTTCCTGGAGCAACAGGTGAGAACAGTGGAAGAGGAACAGGGAGCAGCCGCTCTGGACCCAGATGTACCATGGGAGCAGATCGAACCAACACTCGAGTCTCCTCTCATGGAAGAAGAATATCAGGCTCTGTTGGACGATATTTGACCGCATTGAGAACGCCCAGAATTGGGACTGTAAAACCCCGTTGCCTGGACCCTAACCTGACCATTGTCTCAAAGACTCCAGCCAGAAATGAGCTTGGACAGATGCTCAGACTTGCACCTAAGAAAGGTGCAGAGATCTAGGGATCCTGAGTAAGTTTTGGGGAAAAGATGGAATGCCCTGGAGGTGTGAGGAACCTCACAAGAAGACCAACAGAAACAGCTGACCCAGCCCCCAGGAGTCTTGCAGAGACTGAGCCATCAAATAAGGAGCATGCTTGGTCTGGACCTAGGGACCCTGCACATACGTAGCAGGTGGGAGGTGAATCCTTGTGCTTAATGTGGGTTGCCCTACGAGGGAGGTGTTGTGGAGTGGCCCAGCGGCGGTGGAGAGTTGTTTCTAACCTGGACTTTGTTGTTTCTAACCTGGACGGTTTTTGAAGGACAGTTATATCATGTTACCTTCAATTATGATCAGGATAAATATGTAATTTGTCTGCTATTGTACTCTGCATCATTAAATTATTTTTAGGCATTACTATGACCTGGTTATTCTTTTCATTTGGAAGTTAACGTAAAGAGGAGATAGGATTATCTTTCAAGCTGAAAAGAGGTGTGATCATGAGTCTTGGTTTTTAACTTGACTGCATGTGGAATTAAGCAAAACACCCAAATTAAGGACACAATTGTGAAGCACTCTTCCTTATTTGAAGTAATCTTCTCTACTTCTCTTCTGAATCTATAAGGCTGAAAAACACACCTTTAATCCGTATCTTCTTACTGCAAAACCAACCACTCACCTTTGCCTCATCTTACTGGAAACCTATACAAGGACATGGAAGAAGGAATGTTTTACTCTTTGCCTGTTCTTTTTCGCTTTGGTAGCAAGTCTATTTCTTCATTGACTATAGAACCTTCTTCTTGAGGATTTCGGTGTATTTGAAGATGAGTTGCACCAACCAGCCAAATGGATTATGCCACTAATAGATTCCTCGATTTTCCCTTTTTAGCCATCCACTGTTGAATTAATTGACTCACAGACTGTAAATCATTCTCATAAATCCTTTCCTATAAAGAGAGAGTTAGAGGGAAAATAAACTATGCCTATAATCATCTTTCACATAGAACTACCAAATTTTCTGCTTTTAATAATGTCATGTAATTTATTCAGAAATCACTTAAACAATAGTAACTGACATATGAGGAGATATAGAAAAAAATATTCATCATCATGAAAAGTCAAAATGCTACATAAATTTTTGGGTATATTGATGGACCAGGAGTTAACTTTTTTGATGCAGTTGCATTCTAAAATATCATAATTGAATTACAAGTATTTTATTTTTTTGCAGCATTTATATACAGTTTATTTTTACCTCAAATTAGTCCCTTCTTTGTCTTAATTCCCTCAACACACTTTAAAGTGTGTTTATTTTTCATTTTCATAGGTTACTGAGATTCTATTTTATATGGGGATGACACCATGAAAATTAACTGTTCTATGCATGACACTGCTAATACCAAAACATCATTCAAATAATAAGTAGACCTATCAGAATCACACTAGAATTCACAGCAAAGATTATAAAAGCCAGAAGGGTTTGGATGGATATCATGCAGACACTAAGAGACCACCGATGCCAACCCAGACTACTATACCCAGGATATATGCAGCCATCCAGCCCTACAGAACATACTAGAAGGAAAACCCTAACCCAATAATATTAAATACACTCCAGAAAACACATTGAGGCCCACACCATGAGGGGAAGTCCATGCCTGACACTGCCTGGATGACCATGAACCAGCGTCAAGATAGCCTAGAGACACACAATATCTGTAAACATGACAGGCAAAAAAATGTCAATAAAAGATACTCTGCTATAATCTTAGATGAGTGCCTAGCCCAGTTGTCATCAGAGAGACATCACCCAGCATCTGATGGGAGTAGATGCAGCGACCCACATCCAAACACAATGATGTATCCAGGGGAACCCCAGAAATGAGGAAATACGTATTGTAGGAACCAGAGATATCAAGGACACAACAAGAGCATGGCCCACTGAGTCAATTGGGCTCATAGGGGATCACAGAGTCGGAAGGACAAAAACATAAACATGCTATGAGTCTTGTGACCTAGGTTGTTGGCATATACCTTATAATTATTATCCTGATGTCACTGAGGGACTTCCAACAGTGAGAATGGGGGTGTCTCAGACTCTTTTTCCTGCTCTCCCTATACTTTCTCTCCTCGTGTATTGCTTTGACCAACTCTGATGTGAGGGATTATTCCTAGTCTTTTTGTAACTTCTTAGGCCATCAGATTTTTTTTTCATTGAAAATAAAGAAGCAGTGGATCTGAAGGAGATGTGAGGTGGGCAGAGTAGAGGTGAATAGATTGTGGCTGGGAGAGGTGGAGGAAGAGGAAACTGCAGTTGAGATGTAGTGCATGAAACAACAACAAAAATAAAATGCTAAAACAAAATAAAGTGTCAGCAGCTCGGGCTGATGATGAGCACCTGCATTCCTACCACTCAGGAAGTTAAAGGTAGGTGGATCTCTGTGAGTTCAAGCACAAGCTGTTCTATAAAGAGAGCCTGGGACAGCCAAACTTATTCAGAAAAAAAATCCTGTTTTCAAAGAAACAAAAAACTGTCAGCATTTTGTGTTTCATCTTTAGGAACTTTGTTATATGTCCCACTTTTTATTTTTATTTTTTTAATATTAGATACAGTTAATAAACTGTATCCCAGCTTTATCCCTGTCCCTCATTCCCTCCCTATCCCACCTTCCTTCCCTCATCTCCTCCCTACCCCTTTCCAAGTCCGCTGATAGGGGAGGGCCTCCTCCTGTTCCAACTGACCCTTGCTTATCAGGTATCATCAGGACTGGCTGCAATGTCCTCCTCTGTGGCCTAGCAAGTCTGATCTTTCCTTGGGGGGAGAGGTCAATGAGCCAGCCATTGAGTTCATGTCCGAAATAGTCCTTGTTCCACTTAGTATGGTAACCAATTGGATGCGGAGCTAACATGAACTACATTTGAGCAGGGGTGCTAGGTTATATGCATACATGGTCCTTGGTTGGAGATACAGTCTCATAAAAGACCCCTGTGCCCTGATATATTTGGTCCTTGTGGAGTTCCTGTCCTCTCTAGGTCACACTAACTCCCCCTTCTTTCATATGATTTCCTGTGCTCTGCCCAAGGTTTGGTTATTAGTCTCAGCATCTGCTTTGATACACTGCTATGTAGAATCTTTCACAAGTCCTCTGTAGTAGGCTTCTGTCCTGTTTCTTGTTTTCTCCTATGTCCATCACATTTGTCTTTCTAAGTGAGGATTGATCATCTTAACCCAGATCCTCTTTCTTGCTTACCTTCTTTAGGTGTACAAATTTTAGTATGTTTATCCTATCTTATAGGTCTAGCATCCACTGAAAAGTGAGTGTATACCATGTATGTCTTTCTGATTCCGGGATACCTCACTCTGGATGATCTTTCCTAGATTGTTTGTTTGTTTCTTCATGTTTCCATTTCTTGACTTCTTTGAATGGTCTACATATAAACCTGTCTGTTGCGTAGCTGGTAAAGATGTTTCCCATTTTATAAGCTGCTTCATCATTAAGGAATGGATTGCAAAAGCTTCCAAGACAAGACAGGCAATTTGACAAGGACACTCTTAAGGGTGGTACCACAGAATTCTGATTGAGAGGCTGCCTCATGGCGGCTGTCTCTGAAGAGAAACAGATGGGAGGAAGACCATCCCAGACCTAGCCTCCCCAAATGGAATCTGGAGCATCCTCCAGTTCCCAGTCAACCGAGATTCTGACAAGTCTGTCTATCGCAGTGACTGAGAAGACGACCAAAAAGGTCCAGATAGGTGACTAAAGAGAAACAGTGGTATACCAGAAATCAGACTAACCTGTTCCGAGCTCGACCTCTGAGCCCAGTCTGCTGAGGTCTGTTTTCTGGGCAATGCACCAAAATGTAAGACCTGGAGTCTCACTGCTCAGGAGCTCAGGATTACACCCTTCACAGGAACACTCACAGACCACAACTTGATGCAATAGCAAAAGGTTTTATTGCTGTCGAGATAGGGTCGCACCTCCAAAGACAGGACATGACCCTGAACATGCAAAACACAGGGTTTTTATGCCTGAAAATCAGATCACTTTTGCTCTATACTTTACAGCTGATTGTTTCTCAGAAGAGTTCACCCCACCCTTCAAAAGCTATCTGCACCTGACTTCAATTCAAATAATCACAGTTATTTTTCTCATTCCCAGGTGGTCCCTCATTTGTTCTGATGATGAAGTCACAGAATAATCTCATCTTGCAGGTTTAAGAGTGCAGGGATCTGTTAAGGAGCCTGTTCAAAACAACCGCCTCGTTCACTAAGGTAATTCAAGGCCCTGGAGAAGACTGTTCACCAACTTCATACAGAGATTGGGTTAAGCTCTCAAGAGGGCAGTACCAGACTGACACCAGAGAAGCCCTGATGCCATTCTTGGCGCATGAGACTGTCAATATCACATGGAGGAGAGCATTTAGAGCATGAAGAGGAGGAGCAGCCCCAAGAAATGAATGATTAAGAGAGACAACTGCTTTCGGCTCTCAGGAGCATCATGCCGACCTCACAGGACAAGCTAGAGCTAGAGTTCCCAGTTCTCAAATCACCCGGTGTGCTATTTTGGGGTGAATCCGGGCATTTAGCAAAAATAAATAAATAAATAAATAAATAAAAATAAATAAAAATAAATAAATAAATAAAGATAAATAAATAAATAAACAAAAATAAACAAACAAACAAACAAACAAACAAACAAATAAATATAAAAATAAAAAAGAAAGAAAGAAAATAAAAAAAAATAAAATAAAATAAAAAGAGGTTAAAATCTCTAGAACTCAAAATAGGAGGTGTGTTAACACAGAGTCAAATTGTCCCTTTACTCACAGAAGGGAACAAGCAGATTCTCTCTCCAAGGGAATGCAAAGGTTCCCGGGGCTTCATGGCACCTGTGGCAAGGGAAAGCACTGGT
The DNA here is from genome assembly GCA_036365155.1 of Meriones psammophilus. Taxonomy (NCBI): domain Eukaryota; kingdom Metazoa; phylum Chordata; class Mammalia; order Rodentia; family Muridae; genus Meriones; species Meriones psammophilus. The sequence goes on along the minus strand of JAEOAE010003664.1, from coordinate 87,218 downwards.
GTAGGGATCACAGCACCGAGAGGGACATAGAGGCTAACCTCTTGCCATCAGTAAACAAACAGAGGGGCCTGTCAGGCTTAAACCCCTCATGCAATAATACGAGCTGTCTCCCATCAGGCAGCCATGTGGTACTAGGCAGGTAGGAAAATCTCAACTGAGGATTTCAGATTTGATTCACACCACTGCATGCAGCAGCACAGCTTTGCATCTTGCTGCAGATAAACCTCTGACCCTATCCGCAAGGGTTCTATGTTACAAAGGAAATATAGCTGTTTATGGACCTGTGTCTTCAGGGATGGTAAAGAGGATCTCTGGAAGAAGCAGAATAACTTCTACAGGATCTATTGTACACCCAGGTACTGTCGATGGGGACTGCAAGGAAAAAGTTAAAATTATGGCACATGTAAAACACGAGATGCAAAAATAAGGCAGGGGTAGAATTGCTCAGCTGTTACTGTTCTCCTCCATCCAGGGCAAAGCCACACCCTGAAGAACAACAGGCACATTTGGCAGTACCAGAAATTGTGTGTTCTGGAAAACACTGCCTAATGATCAGAGATCCAAATTAATGGCAGCAACAAATGTTGTTCCTTGAAATGCAGGAAATGACTTCAGTATCCTCTCCCAAAAGTCTTGGGATCCACAATGTGTGCTTCTGAAGGTTCATACAGTTTCTAGGAATCTGTAAAATTTCTCCAGTAGGACAAAGTGTATGGTGGATTAAATAGGTGGAACCAGAGGAAAAAAGAGGGAACTTGACACCTTCTGTGGCCTGCCACTGAAGGAGAAATTCAGAAATAATTCCAGGAGTCTTTCTGCAGGATGAGTCTACTCTTTGCCCAAATGCTTAGACTTGCAGGGTCCTAACCATATTTAGATTGTTGAAATCATACACCGGGAGACTGGAGCTCAAAGGAACTTAAGGCAGACGGCACACGCAGAGTGCAAGATCTGTTCTAGCCACGTTCCTCCTTGAGCATCAGCCAGAGCTGAATGAATGACCTTGTTAAAGTAGGCAAAGACTTCTCCTGGCTTATGCCTCTTCTCCTTGCCAGATCATCAGAAGCCATGCCTTAGACTCTCCCCTCAAACTCCTTGTGGGCCAACACAGGTGCGTACTGTGAGCTAAGCAGTGGAATTTGGGTAGAACGCAAGGCCAACTGTTTCTGGAAAGGCTGCTTTAGGGTGGGGTATGGGAAAATTCACAGGAGGAAGGAAGGGATTCACATTTTGGAAGCAGAAGAGCGTTCCACGGTTTAGCTTGTAATTGGAGGCCTCGAGGGAGTGGGTGGGGCCTCAGGTCGGTATTTAAGCGTGAGCAGCGGACCCCTTTATGCATTTGCCATAGTCTGCACTTTCCTGGGTGTTGTTCTCAGTACACACTGGAGAGGAAGAACTCCTGTCAAAGTGTCCTCGGCAGGATGGAAGATCAGGCAGATGTGGGTGGCTGCAGTAAGACAAAGACATCCCGGCGTCAAAAAAAGACTGCTTGGCAGGCCAAGCAGAAGGAGGTCTTGCTCTCAGTTTTCGCCAAGACACCTTACCCGAGCTTCAGGACTAGGCAGGAACTGGCCAGGGAATTCGGAGTTCCAGAGTCCTCCATCCACATGTGGTTTCAAAACCGCAGAACTAGAACTGGCATGTCGAGGAAGACCTCAAAGCAGACCACTGCAGGCTCCAGCCATGAAGCCTCCCAACAGCCTCCTGAAAAGCTTGTCGCCAGGGTACAACAAGCAAGAGGCCTGCCCTCAGAACGGAGAAGGCCTCGAACGGGGCTTAGTCCAGCACAGATCAGCATGCTAGTGCAAGCTTTTGAGATCTCTCCATCTCCAGACTATGCCACGAGGGTGCAACTGGCACTGAGCACAGGTTTGCCTGAGGACACCGTCCACATATGGTTCCAGAACAGAAAGGCCAGGCAGAAAGGCCACGCTGGAGGCAGCACAGCTAAAGGTGAGGACCTGCCTGCCTCTCCTGGCCCGGAAAGGGCTCCTGGAGCATTGTGATGCATTGAGCAGGAGGCTTCCCGGGACAGCTTGTTGACACCGGATTCTGCAGGAGGCCAGTGTGCAGAAGCGTTGATGTCAAGACCCGAGCTCACCTTCTTCACAGAGGCCTACCCAGAATCCAGCGACTCCTGCCCTGTCCAGCTCTTCCTGGAGCAACAGGTGAGAACAGTGGAAGAGGAACAGGGACCAGCCGCTCTGGACCCAGATGTACCATGGGAGCAGATCGAACCAACACTCGAGGCTCCTCTCACAGAAGAAGAATATCAGGCTCTGTTGGACGATATTTGACCACATTGAGAATGCCCAGAATTGGGACTGTAAAACCCCGTTGCCTGGACCCTAACCTGACCATTGTCTCAGAGACTCCAGCCAGAAATGAGCTTGGACAGATGCTCAGACTTGCACCTAAGAAAGGTGCAGAGCTCTAGGGATCCTGAGTAAGTTTTGGGGAAAAGATGAAGGCCATTGAGGTGTGAGGAACCTCACAAGAAGACCAACAGAAACAGCTGACCCAGCCCCCAGGAGTCTTGCAGAGACTGAGCCATCAAATAAGGAGCATGCTTGGTCTGGACCCAGGGACCCTGCACACACGTAGGAGGTGGGAGGTGAATCCTTGTGCTTAATGTGGGTTGCCCTACGAGGGAGGTGTGTTGTGGAGTGGCTCAACGGCGATGCAGAGTTATTTCTAACCTGGACGGTTTTTGAAGGACAGTTATATAATGTTAGCTTCAAGTATGATCAGGATAAATATGTAATTTGTCTGCTATTGTACTCTGCGTCATTAAATTATTTTTAGGCATTACTATGACCTGGTTATTCTTTTCATTTGGAAATTAACGTAAAGAGGAGATATGATTATCTTTCAAGCTGAAAAGAGGTGTGAACATGAGTCTTGGTTTTTAACTTGACTGCATGTGGAATTAAGCAAAACACCCAAATTCAGGACACAATTGTGAAGCACTCTTCCTTATTTGAAGTAGTCTTCCCTACTTCTCTTCTGAATCTGTAAGGCTGAAAAACACACCTTTAATCTGTATCTTCATACTGCAAAACCAACCACTCACCTTTGCCTCATCTTACTGGAAACCTATACAAGGACATAGAAGAAGGAATGTTTTACTCTTTGCCTGTTCCCTTTTGCTTTGGTAGCAAGTCTATTTCTTCATTGACTATAGAACCTTCTTCTGTAGGATTTCCGTGTATATGAAGGTGAGTTGCGCCAACCAGCCTCATGGACTAAGCCACTGATAGATTCCTCGATTTTCTACTTTTAGCCATCCACTGTTGGATTAATTGACTCACAGATTGTAAATCATTCTCATAAATCCTTTCCTATAAAGAGAGAGTTAGAGGGAAAATAAACTATGCCTATAATCATCTTTCACATAGAACGACCAAATTTTCTGCTTTTAATAATGTCATGTAATTTATTCAGAAATCACTTAAACAATAGTAACTGACATATGAGGAGTTATAGAAAAAAATATTCATCATCATGAAAAGTCAAAATGCTACATAAATTTTTGGGAATAAAATGGACCAGGAGTTAACTTTTTTGATGCAGTTGCATTCTAAAATATCATAATTGAATTACAAGTATTTTAATTTTTGCAGCATTTATATATAGTTTATTTTTACCTCAAATTAGTCCCTTCTTTGTCTTAATTCCCTCAACACACATTAAAGTGTGTTTATTTTTCATTTTCATAGGTTACGGAGATTCTATTTTATATGGGGATGACATCATGAAAATTAACTGTTCTATGCATGACACTGCTAATACCAAAACATCATTCAACTAATAAGTAGACCTATCAGAATCACACTAGAATTCTCAGCAGAGATTATAAAATCCACAAGTGTTTGGATGGATATCATGCAGAAACTAAGAGACCACCGATGCCAACACAGACTACTATACCCAGGATATATGCAGCCATCCAGCCCTACAGAACATACTAGAAGGAAAACCCTAACCCAATAATATTAAATACACTCCAGAAAACACATTGAGGCCCACACCATGAGGGGAAGACCATGCCTGACACTGCCTGGATGACCATGAACCAGAGTCAAGATAGCCTAGAGACACACAATATCTGTAGACATGCCAGGCAAAAAAATGTCAATAAAAGATAATCTGCTATAATCATAGATGAGTGCCTAGCCCAGTTGTCATCGGAGAGACATCACCCGGCATCTGATGGGAGCAGATGCAGAGACCCACAGCCAAACACAATGATGTATCCAGGGGAACCCCAGAAATGAGGAAATACATATTGTAGGAACCAGAGATATCAAGGACACAACAAGAGCATGGCCCACTGAGTCAATTGGGCTTTTGGTGGGCAAAAGCATTTTAGTTTCATTTTGTAAGACCTGGAGTCTCACTGCTCAAGAGCTCAGGATTGTGCCCTGCCCAGGAACACTCACAGACCACAACTCAATGCAAAAGCAAGAGTTTTAATCCAATTGCAATAGGTTCCCCCCTCCAAAGACAGGAGATGGCCCTGAATATGCAAAGCACAGGGTTTTACACCTGAAATTCAAACCACTTTTGCTGTATACATTGATTGGTCAGCAAGAATAGCATGAAGATAGTTTACACCTGGTTTTAGATAGTATACAGCTGCTTGTAGATAGTTTACAGGTGGTTGTAGATAGTTGTTCTCAGAACAGTTGCCCCTTTCCTTCAAGAGTTAACTACACCTGACTTCAATTCAAATAATCACAGGTGTTTCTCTCATTCTCAGGTGGTCCCTCACCCCCTCCTTTTTTAACTCAATTTTAACCCTAAAATTGTGGATCAACCTCATAGAGAGGTTGATATTCTTTCTGGAATATCAGGACTTGAACTGTACTTATACTTTCTGTGACAAAGGGGAGATCTGGTCAGTGAGTTTATTGTCCCTGATGAGTTTCAATTTCAGCGGGTAGTTGGAGGCTTGGACTTTCCAGGTGTTGCAGATTGATGAAACGCATGCTTAACATGTGACATGTGGATTCAAGCTGTGATGCCCTCTACTTTGACTGCAGTTGGCGTGGTGAGGAGGATGTAATAAGGACCCTTCCACCGAGGTTCCAGATTCTGGTTGCCATGTCACTGCACATATACCAGATCTTCAACGTTGAAGTGATGGGGCACCTAAAAGGAGCCAGGAACATATGCACTGCCAACCTTGCTCCAAATTTCTTTCTGAATAAGTTGCAATTCTTTCAGCCTGTACAAGTCAGAGTTACCACTAGTTATGTCAAGGGGTCCCAAGAAGAGTCAGGGAATAGGAACCCATATAGTAGTTCAAAGGAGTTAAGCCTAGAATGGAGAGAGTATTTCTGACCCTAAAAGGGCCAAGGGAAGGAGCACCACCCTGTCACCACCAGTCTTTATGTTCAATTTGGTGAGAGTCTCTTTGAGAGCTCTATTCATTCTCTCTAAATGTCCTGAACTTTTAGGTCTATAAGCACAATGTAACTTCCAATCAAGCCCCAGAAACCTGGCCACCTCCTGGCTTACCTGAACAACAAAGTTTGGTCCATTGTATGTCCCAATTACCTTTGGAATACCAAACCAAGGAAAATGTTTTCCAGAATTTTTTTGGCCACGATCAGGACGGTTTATTTCTTTGTGGGTAAAGCTTCCACCCATCCTGAGAAAGTGTCCACAAAAACCAGGAAATAATTATTGCCTTACCTGGATGGTTTACTTTCAGTGAAATCCACTTCCCAATGCATTCCAGGTCTAGTTCCTTGTCAGTGGCCAGCAGTGACACCTGAATACCACCTGAGAGAGGGCTTGGAGAGAGAGAGACAGGATGACAGAGAAGGACACCAAGTCTACATGCTGATCCAGGTGTCAATTTAATGGACGTCAGGTTAACAAGTAGGCAAAAAAGTACAAGCAGTTTCTCATGTAGGAGCTTTACTTGGTCAAAACATAGGAGAGCTCACTCAATGTTACACAGAGCCTTTTGTCTGGTTACTATGGTTGCTCACAGTTTCTCAGGGTCAGAGCAGTCTGCTGTAGGACCACCAAGGTCAGTTTATAAGAAACTGGACTTTGGAAAATAGCCAAAGTTAAGAGGCAGGGTTACACTGCTCAGAAGCCATTAACAGCAAATTTGCCATTAACTCCAAAAAGGCTGCCACAGTTCCTCTCAGCCACTTCCCTGTGCTCTCGAACTCTTACATATGTTTATCCTCTGGCAAGGTTCACATGTCCTAGTCACTCACTCAGTCAAGGTGGTGAGGTTTAGTATTCGGTACTGGGATTGGCGGGCAACTTCAGCCAATTTCTTTGCCCTCAAGTGAGTCCATTTATACATTTGAGTTATTAATCACTCAGCGTCTTCCTGTGGTAGAATGATCTTACCTTTGGAGTTTATCCATGCCCCCAAGTCAGTGTCAAATATCCCCTTTTTTTTGCCATATTAACTTTAAGTCACTTCCTGAGTAGTTTAGTCATTCTTCTCTGGGCAGTTCAGCAGTTAGTACCACCGGGACAGAGTTTCCTCTAGCAGCTGCTTTGGCCTCCTGATCGGCCATGTTATTCCCCTTTGCTGCCCTGGAAGTCCCCTTCTGCTGTCCTGGGCAATGAATAATGCTTACCTTGTCCAGCAGCAGCAAGGCATTAAGCAAAGTCAGAATCTTGTTTTTATTTTTTATCTCTTTACCGGTTGATGTTAGCAGGCCTCTCTGCTGATAGATGGCCCCGTGCTCATGGGCTGTTGGTAAGGCAAACCAACTATCAGTGTAGATGTTTATCTTTTTGCCCTTTTCCAGAGCTAATGCCTGGGTTAAAGCAATCAATTCAGCTGGCTGAACAGATGTGCCCTCTGGCAACGCCTGGGCCCATATTACTTTATGTCCATCTACTACTGCTGCCCGTGCCTTTCCCTTCCTGTTCTCAAAAAACTGATCCCATCCATACAGTATGTTACCTCGGCATTGGGCAGAGGCTGATCTTTCAATTTCTTTTGCAATCCCTGTTCCTCTGCTAGAACCTATAAAGAATCATGCTCCAGGGGCTGGATTTCTGGATCCTGCAATATGGTGGCAGGGTTTAGCCTTGTAGCCAGAGTAAAGATGACTCTATCATTATTCAAGAGCAAGGCCTGGCATTGTGTCATGTGGGCATCCATGAGCCATCAATCAGGTGGCTGCCTTATGACACTCTCAAGGGCATGAGGAGCACAGATGGTGAGGTCCTGTCCCAGAGTCAGTTTGTCTGCATGTCATACTAGTGCCGCCACTGCTTCTATTATTGCCAGGCAGGTTGGCCATCTTGCCACTACTGAATCAAGTGTTTTGGATAGATAGGCTACCAGTCTCTTCCAGGGTCCAATTTTCTGTGTTAGCACCCCATTGACAATTCCCTGATTCTCAGCCACATAGAGATGGAAGAGTTTGGTTACATCAGGGAGTCCCAGTGCTGGGGCCAATATTAAGGCTTGTTTGATATTACCAAATGCAGCTTGTTCATCCTTTCCCCAGATGAAAGAGTCACTGCCCTTTGTAAGGGCATGCAGAAGGGCTGCCATGTTGGCAAATCCTGGAATCCACAGCCGGCAAAACGCCGCTGTACCTAAAATTTCCCTCAGTTGTTCAGTAGTATGTGGAGGGGGAATATGAAATACAGTCTCCTTTCTAGCCTCCGACAGCCATCTCTTTCCCTCTTTTAATACATATCCCAGATAACTGACCTGCAGGATGGGAGTTTTTCGCTGTAGCTGAGCTCACCCATCTCTTGCAACAGCTGGTCGGTGGCGTCAAAACAACTTTCTTTACAATCTGCTGCTAATAGTATATCATCCACATATTGGAGATGAGTTACCTAAGGATTGGTGGCCTGGAGGGGGGCCAGGTCTAGGTGTAGGGCTTCATCTTCCTTTTGGGACAATCCTGGATCCAGTGTCCTTTCTCCTTGCAATAGGCACACTGATCCTTAGCCAGAGGGCCCTTCTGATTTCCAGGAACTCTCTCCCTATCATTATGACTGCACTGTGTTGGCCAGGATCTTAGTCAACTTTCTGTCTTGCCTCTTATCCTTTCTCTTTCTCTCACTTCCTGCTCTTTTTGCTTTCTTTCCTCTTTCTCTTCTTTCATCTCCCGACTGTAAAAAACCTTTTCTGCTACCTGCACTAAAACCTTCAACGACTTGTCCTGTAAACCCTCTATTTTCTGGATTTTCTACAAATATCTGTGGCTGACTGGTCTATAAAGATTATAGTCATCATTGCCTTATGTTCATCTGAGGTAGGGTCATAAGGTGTAAACCAGCTATATGCCTCCATCAGCCATTGAAGAAAGGCTGTGGGAGATTCATCTGGCTCCTGAACCATCTCTCTTACCTTCATCAAATTGGTGGGCTTTTGAGTGGTCCCATGGACACATGATATTAGAGTCTGGCGGTAGACCTGCAGGCATTCCCTACCTCCGGATACATTGTAATCCCAGTTGGGGTGGGTGAGGGGAAAGCCATCATCAATCTCATTAGGGAGGATGGAAGGCCTCCTGTCCATTCCTGGCACAGTCTTTCTTGCCTAAAGGAGGACCCGTCTCCTTCCTCACTAGTCAAAAGGGCCTGTAAGTGTTGCTGGCAATCATCCCAAGTGGGCTGGTGTGAGAATAGGACATATTCAAAGAAATATGTGCTTTGTATCTCACGTCCAAGACATGATAGTCACAGCCTGTCCTATAATAAAGTCATCCATCAAGAAAGTCAAAGAAGCAACAATGATAGAGAAAATAGAACAAGACAGGCAATTTGACAAGGACACACTTATGGGTGGTACCACAGAATTCTGATTGAGAGGCTGCCTCATAGCAGCTGTTTCTGATGAGAAACAGATGGGAGGAAGACCATGCAGGACCTAGCCTCCCCAAATGGAATCCGGAATGTCCTCCAGTTCCCAGTCAATCGATATTCTGACAAATATGTCTATTGCAGTGACTGAGCAGATGACCAAAAAGGTCCAGATAGGTGACTAAAGAGAAACAGTGGTATACAGGAAATAAGACTAACCTGTTCCGAGCTCGACCTCTGAGCCCAGTCTGTTGAGGTTTAAGGAAGGGCACACGGTTTTCCGGGCAACGCACCAAAATGTAAGACCTGGAGTCTCACTGCTCAGGAGCTCAGGATTACACCCTTCACAGGAACACTCACAGACCACAACTTGATGCAATAGCAAAAGGTTTTATTGCTGTCGAGATAGGGTCGCACCTCCAAAGACAGGACATGACCCTGAACATGCAAAGCACAGGGTTTTTATGCCTGAAAATCAGATCACTTTTGCTCTATACTTTACAGCTGGTTGTTTCTCAGAACAGTTCACCCTGCCCTTTAAGAGGTATCTGCACCTGGCTTCAATTCAAATAATCACAGTTGTTTTTCTCATTCCCAGGTGGTCCCTCATTTGTTCTGATGATGAAGTCACTGAATAATGTCATGTTGCAGTGTTAAGGGTGCAGGGATCTGTTTAGGAGCCTGTGCAAAACAACCACATCATTCAGTAAGGTAATGCAAGGCCCTGGAGAAGACTGTTCACCAACTTCATACAGAGATTGGGTTCAGCTCTAAAGAGGGCAGTACCAGACTGACACCAGATAAGCACTGATGCCATTCTTGGCGCATGATACTGTAAATATCACATGTAGGAGAGCATTTAGAGCATGAAGAGGAGGAGCAGCCGAAGAAATGAATGATTAAGAGAGACACTGCTTTTGGCTCTCAGGAGCATCATGCCGACCTCACAAGACAAGCTACAGCTAGAGTTCCCAGTTCTCAAAACACCCAGTGTGATATTTTGGGTGAATCCGGGCATTTAGAAAAGAAAAAAAAAAAGGTTAAAATCTCTAGAACTCAAAATAGGAGGTGTGTTAACACAGAGGCAAGTGGTCCCTTTATTCACAGAAAGGAACAAGCAGATTCTGGCTCCAAGGGAATGCAAAGGTTCCTGGGGTTTCATGGCAGCTGTGGCAAGCGAAAGCACTGTTGTAGGGATCACAGCTCTGAGAGGGACATACAGGCTAACCTCTTGCTATCAGTAAACAAACAGAGGGGCATGTCAGGCTTAGACCACTCATGCAACAATACGAGCTGTCTCCCATCAGGCAGCCATGTGGTACTAGGCAGGTAGGAAAATATCAACTGAGGATTTCAGATTTGATTCACACCACTGCATGCAGCAGCACAGCTTTGCATCTGGCTGCAGATAAACCTCTAACCCTATCCACAAGGCTTCTATGTTACAAAGGAAATACAGCTGTTTATGGACCTGTGTATTCAGGGATGGTAGAGATGATCTCTGAAAGAAGCAGAATAACTTCTAAAGGATCTATTGCACACCCAGGTACTGTCGATGGGGACTGCAAGAAAAAAGTTAAAATTATGGTGCATGTAAAACAGGAGATGCAAAAATAAGGCAGGGGTAGAATTGGTCAGCTGTTACTATTCTCCTCCAACTAGGGCAAAGCCGCATCAATAAAAGGACAGGCGCATTTGGCAGTACCGGATATTGTGTGTTCTGGAAAACAGTGCCTAATGATCAGAGATCCAAATTAATGGCAGCAACAAATGTTGTTCCTTGAAATGAAGGAAATGACTTCAGTATCCTCTCCCCAAAATCGTGGGATCCACAGTGTGTGCTTCTGAAGGTTCATACAGTTTCTAGGAATCTGTAAAATTTCTCCAGTAGGACAAAGTGTATGGTGGATTAAATAGGTGGAACCAGAGGAACCAAGAGGGAACTTGACATTTTCTGTGGCCTGCCACTGAAGGAGAAATTCAGAAATAATTCCAGGAGTCTTTCTGCAGGATGAGTCTACTCTTTGCCCAAATGCTTAGACTTGCAGGGTCCTAACCATATTTAGATTGTTGAAATCATACACCGGGAGACTGATGCTCAAAGGAACTTAAGGCAGACGGCACAAGCAGAGTGCAAGATCTGTTCTAGCCACGTTCCTCCTTGAGCATCAGCCAGAGCTGAATGAATGACCTTGTTAAAGTAGGCAAAGACTGCTCCTGGCTTATGCCTCTTCTCCTTGCCTGATCATCAGAAGCCATGCCTTAGACTCTCCCCGCAAACTCCTTGTGGGCCAACACAGGTGCGTACTGTGAGCTAAGCAGTGGAATTTGGGTAGAACGCAAGGCCAACTGTTTCTGGAAAGGCTGCTTTAGGGTGGGGTATGGGAACATTCACAGGAGGAAGGAAGGGTTTCACAGTTTGGAAGCAGGAGAGCGTTCCACGGTTTGGCCTGTAATTGGAGGCCTCAAGGGAGTGGGTGGGGCCTCAGGTCGGTATTTAAGGGTGAGCAGCAGACCCCTTTACACATTTGCCATAGTCTGCACTTTCCTGGGTGTTGTTCCCGGGTACACACTGGAGAGGAAGAACTCCTGTCAAAGTGTCCTCGGCAGGATGGAAGATCAGGCAGATGTGGGTGGCTGCAGTAAGACAAAGACATCCCGGCGTCCAAAGACTGTTTGGCAGGCCAAGCAGAAGGAGGTCTTGCTCTCAGTTTTTGCCAAGACACCTTACCCGAGCTTCAGGACCAGGCAGGAACTGGCCAGGGAATGCGGGGTTCCAGAGTCCTCCATCTGCGTGTGGTTTCAAAACCGCAGAACTAGAACTGGCATGTCGAGGAAGACCTCAAAGCAGACCACCGCAGGCTCCAGCCTTGAAGACTCCTAACAGCCTCCTGAAAAGCTGGTCGCCAGGGTACAACAAGCAAGAGGCTTTCCCTCAGAACGGAGAAGGCCTCGAACGCGGCTTAGTCCAGCACAGATCAGCATGCTAGTGCAAGCTTTTGAGATCTCTCCATCTCCAGACTATGCCACGAGGGTGCAACTGGCACTGAGCACAGGTTTGCCTGAGGACACCGTCCACATATGGTTCCAGAACAAAAGGCCAGGCAGAAAGGCCACGCTGGAGGCAGCACAGCTAAAGGTGAGGACCTGCCTGCCTCTCCTGGCCCGGAAAGGGCTCCTGGAGCATTGTGTTGCATTGAGCAGGAGGCTACCCGGGACAGCTTGTTGACACCGGGTTCTGCAGGAGGCCAGTGTGCAGAAGCCTTGATGTCAAGACCCGAGCTCACCTTCTTCACAGAGGCCTACCCAGAATCCAGCGACTCCTGCCCTGTCCAGCTCTTCCTGGAGCAACCGGTGAGAACAGTGGAAGAGGAACAGGGACCAGCCGCTCTGGACCCAGATGTACCATGGGAGCAGATCGAACCAACACTCGAGGCTCCTCTCACGGAAGAAGAATATCAGGCTCTGTTCGACGATATTTGACCACATTGAGAATGCCCAGAATTGGGACTGTAAAACCTCGTTGCCTGGACCCTAACCTGACCATTGTCTCAGAGACTCCAGCCAGAAATGAGCTTGGACAGATGCTCAGACTTGCACCTAAGAAAGGTGCAGAGCTCTAGGGATCCTGAGTAAGTGTTGGGGAAAAGATGGAAGGCCCTGGAGGTGCGAGGAACCTCACAACAAGACCAACAGAAACAGCTGACCCAGCCCCCAGGGGGCTTGCAGAGACTGAGCCATCAAATAAGGAGCATGCTTGGTCTGGACCTAGGGACCCTGCACATACGTAGCAGGTGGGAGTTGAATCCTTGTGCTTAATGTGGGTTGGCCTACGAGGGAGGTGTGTTGTGGAGTGGCTCAACGGCGATGCCGAGTTGTTGCTAACCTGGACGGTTTTTGAAGGACAGTTCTATCATGTTAGCTTCAATGAGGATCAGGATAAATATGGAATTTGTCTGCTATTGTACTCTGCGTCATTAAATTATTTTTAGGCATTGCTATGACCTGGTTATTTTCATTTGGAAATTAATGTAAAGAGGAGATATGATTATCTTTCAAGCTGAAAAGAGGTGTGATCATGAGTCTTGGTTTTTAACTTGACTGCATGTGGAATTAAGCAAAACACCCAAATTAAGGACACAATTGTGAAGCACTCTTCCTTGTTTGAAGTAGTCTTCTCTACTTCTCTTCTGAATCTGTAAGGCTGAAAAACACACCTTTAATCTGTATCTTCATACTGCAAAACCAACCACTCACCTTTGCCTCATCTTACTGGAAACCTATACAAGGACATAGAAGAAGGAATGTTTTACTCTTTTCCTGTTCCCTTTTGCTTTGGTAGCAAGTCTATTTCTTCATTGACTATAGAACCTTCTTCTTGAGGATTTCGTGTGTATATGAAGGTGAGTTGAGGCAACCAGCCTCATGGACTAAGCCACTGATAGATTCCTCGATTTTCCATTTTTAGCCATCCACTGTTGAATTAATTGACTCACAGATTGTAAATCATTCTCATAAATCCTTTCCTACAAAGAGAGAGTTAGAGGGAAAATAAACTATGCCTATAATCATCTTTCATATAGAACTACCAAATTTTCTGCTTTTAATAATGTCATGTAATTCATTCAGAAATCACTTAAACAATAGTAACTGACATATGAGGAGTTATAGAAAAAAATATTTATCATCATGCAAAGTCAAAATGCTACATAAATTTTTGGGTATATTGATGGACCAGGAGTTAACTTTTTTTGATGCAGTTGCATTCTAAAATATCATAATTGAATTACAAGTATTTTAATTTTTGCAGCATTTATATATAGTTTATTTTTACCTCAAATTAGTCCCTTCTTTGTCTTAATTCCCTCAACACACATTAAAGTGTGTTTTTTTTTTTCATTTTCATAGGTTACGGAGATTCTATTTTATATGGGGATGACATCATGAAAATTAACTGTTCTATGCATGACACTGCTAATACCAAAACAGCATTCAACTAATAAGTAGACCTATCAGAATCACACTAGAATTCTCAGCAGAGATTATAAAATCCAGAAGTGTTTGGATGGATATCATGCAGAAACTAAGAGACCACTGATGCCAACCCAGACTACTATACCCAGGATATATGCAGCCATCCAGCCCTACAGAAGATACTAGAAGGAAAACCCTAACCCAATAATATTAAATACACTCCAGAAAACACATTGAGGCCCACACCATGAGGGGAAGTCCATGCCTGACACTGCCTGGATGACCATGAACCAGAGTCAAGACAGCCTACAGACACACGATATCTGTAAACATGACAGGCAACATATGTCAATGAAAGATACTCTGCTATAATCATAGATGAGTGCCTAGCCCAGTTGTCATCAGAGAGACGTCACCCGGCATCTCATGGGAGTAGATGCAGCGACCCACAGCCAAACACAATGATGTATCCAGGGGAACCCCAGAAATGAGGAAATACGTATTGTAGGAACCAGAGATATCAAGGACACAACAAGAGCATGGCCCACTGAGTCAATTGGGCTCATAGGGGATCACAGAGACTGAAGAACAAAAACATAAACATTCTATGAGTCTTGTGAGCTAGGTTGTTGGCATACACCTTATGATCATTATCCTGATGTTGCTGAGGGACTTCCAACAGTGAGAATGGGGGTGTCTCTAACTCTTTTTCCTGCTCTCCCTATACTTTCTCTCCTCGTGTATTGCTTTGACCAACTCTGATGTGAGGGATTATTCCTAGTCTTTTTGTAACTTGTTAGGCCATCAGATTTTTTTTTTCATTGAAAATAAAGAAGCAGTGGATCTGAAGGAGATGTGAGGTGGGCAGAGTAGAGGTGGATAGATTGTGGCTGGGAGGAGTGGAGGAAGAGGAAACTGTGGTTGGGATGTAGTGCATGAAACAACAACAAAAATAAAATGCTAAAACAAAATAAACTATCAGCACCTAGGCCTCATGGTGAGCACCTGCAGTCCTAGCACTCAGGAAGTTAAAGGTAGGTGGATCTCTGTGAGTTCAAGCACAGGCTGTTCTACAAAGAGAGTCCAGGATAGCCAAAATTATTCAGAAAAATCCTGTCTTCAAACAAACAAAAAACTGTCATCATTTTGTGTTTCATCTTTAGGAACTTTGTTTTATGTCCCACTTTTTTAATTTTTATTTTTAATATTAGATACAGCTTGTTAACTTTGTATCCCAGCTGTAGCCCAGTTCCTCATCACCTCCCTATCCCACCTTCCTTCCCTCATCTCCTCCCTACCCCTTTCCATGTCCGCTGATAGGGGAGGGCCTCCTCCTGTTCCAACTGACCCTTGCTTATCAGGTATCATCAGGACTGGCTGCAATGTCCTCCTCTGTGGCCTAGCAAGTCTGATCTTTCCTTGGGGGGCGGGGGGAGAGGTCAATTAGCCAGCCATTGAGTTCATGTCCGAAATAGTCCTTGTTCCACTTAGTATGGTAACCAATTGGATGCAGAGCTAACATGAACTACATTTGAGCAGGGGTGCTGGGTTCTATGCATACATGGTCCTTGGTTGGAGATACAGTCTCATAAAAGACCCCTGTGCCCTGATATATTTGGTCCTTGTGGAGTTCCTGTCCTCTCCAGGTCGTACTACCTCCGCCTTCTTTCATATGATTCCCTGTGCTCTGCCCAAGGTTTGCTTATGAGTCTCAGCATCTACTTTGATACACTGCTAGGTAGAATCTTTCCCACGTCCTCTGTGGTAAGCTTCTGTCCTGTTGTTTTCTCCTATGTCCATCCCATTTGTCTTTCTAAGTGAGGATTGATCATCTTCATCCATGTCCTCTTTCTCATTTATCTTCTTTAGGTGTACAGATTTTAGTATGTTTATCCTATCTTATAGGTCTAGCCTCCGCTTAAAAGTGAGTGTATACCGTGTATGTCTTTCTGATTCCGGGATACCTCACTCTGGATGATCTTTTCTAGATTGTTTGTTTGTTTCTTCATGTTTACATTTCATGACTTCTTGGAATGGTCTACATATAAACCTGTCTGTTGCGTAGCTGGTAAAGATGTTTCCCATTTTATAAGCTGCTTCATCATTAAGGAATGGATTGCAAAAGCTTTTTAGTTTCACGTTGTAAGACCTGGAGTCTCACTGCTCAGGAGCTCAGGATTGTGCCCTTCCCAGGAACACTTACTGACCACAACTCGATGCAAAAGCAAGAGTTTTATTCAAATCGTGATAGGATTGCCCCTCTAAAGACAGGAGACGACCCCGAGCATGCAAAGCACAGGGTTTTTATACTTAAAAATCTGGCCACTTTTGCTCTATACATTGATTGGTCAGCAAGAATAGCATGAAGATAGTTTACAGCTAGTTGTTTGCAGTTTCTGGCCATTTGTGATTTTTCTCAAAACAATTCACCCTGCCATTATTTTTTAAAAAACTATCTCAGAGCAGTTCATCCTGCCCTTTGAGAGCTATCTGCCTCTGGATTCAATTTGAGGCTATCTCAGAGCAGTTCATCCTACTGTTCGAGAGCTATGTGCCTCTAGCTTTAATTCAAGGATGGGAATAGTCACAGCTGTTTTACTTTTACAGTTGTTTGCATTCTTGGGTGGGCTCTCAGATGGAAATGAAGAGAGACAGAGAAGGAGAGAGCAGGACATGATAGGGGGAAGAGAGAGAGAGAGGGGGCACCACAACAGAGAAAGGGGGAGGGCAAGAAGGCAATAGCAGGAGGGCAAGAGAGGCCAAGAGAGAGACAAAGTGGGCAGGCAGATCCTTTTAAGGAGCAAAGTAACCACACCTGCCCTCCCTGGCTGTCGACACATAATGACATCACAGGTTGCTAGGAAAGCCAGCATCAGGTGCCTAAATACTAAGTGTTGGCATAGGCCTTTAATCCCAGCACTCTGCCAGGCAGAAGCAGGCCAGTCTCTGTGAGTTCAAGGTCAGGCTGGTCTACAGATCTAGTCCAAGATAGCCAAGGCTAAAAGGAGAAACCCTCTCTCAAAATACCAAAATATTCATATGTATAATTAATATATACTCACTAAATATAGTAATAAAACCAATATATTTAATAAATATGTTATATATACATTTTGTTTTAATCATATCCATATATATCATATATATGTATATATATGATGAAAACAAAATAATGTTTTAATTTATGTTTTAATCATATATATATATATATATATATATATATATATATATATATATATGATTGAAATAAAATTCTGAGCCAGGCTTTGTGGCACATATCTCTAATCCCGTCTCTCTAGGAGACACAAGCATGCTGCTGTGTAAGTTCAATATCACCCTGGTTTACAAAGAAAGCCCAGGACACGCATGGCTACAGAGATAAACCTTGTCTAAAAAAACAGACTAGATGTGTGGCTAGATATGTCTGAAATCACATAGTGTGACAAGGCTATAAGAAAGTCTTATGAGGCATGGTGACACACATCCGTAGTCCCAGCACTTGAGAGGCAGATGAAGGTAGGTCTCTGTGAGTTCAAAGTCATCCTGGTTTACAAAGAGATTCCTGGATTGGCAATGATGCACTGAGACACCATGTCGCAAAAATAAAACATTAAATTAAATAAAAAAAATCAAAGCCTGGACTGTTGGCAAATGCCTCTAATACTAGCACTATGACTGACAGAGGGAAATTTATCTGTGTTAGTTAAAGGCCTGCCTGGTCTAGAAAGCATGACAGGTCAGTCAAGGCCATACAGAAAATCTCTTTCTCAAAAAACAACATCCATGGATGTAAACAAAAAACTTCTAGTATCTGAAGGTTGTTTCTTTTTTATTCACTTTTTAAAAATTTATGTTTTTGTAATTACAGTTTATTTACATTGTATCCACGCTGTGGCTGCATCCTTCATCCCCTCCTTTACTCAACCTCCTAACTTCCTCCCATTTCTGTCCCCAAGTTCACTGATATCGGAAGTCCTCCTCCACTTCCATCTGACCCTAGCCTATGAGATCTCATCAGAACTGGCTGCAGAATTGTCCTCCTCTGTGGCCTGCTCCCCCATCAAGGGGAGGTGACCAAAGAGCCAGACACTGAGTTCATATCAGAGACATTTCCTGTTCCCATTACTAGGAAACTCACTTGGAGACTGAACTACCATGGAATATAGCTGGGCAGAAGTTGAAGAAGTTCTAGGTTATCTCCATGCATGGCCTTTGGTTGGAGTATCAGCCCCCCAAAATACTCCTGTGCCCAGTGTTTTTTCATCTGTTGCTCTCCTTGTGGAACTCCTGCCCCCCTCAAAAGTCTTCCTTAGTCATCTGGGAAATGCAAATCAAAATGAACCCGGGATATCACATTACACCTATCAGAATGGAAAACATCAAAAACTCAAATGACAACACATGCTTTAGAGGATGTGCGGAAAGGGGAACACTCCTCCACTTCTGGTGGTAATGTAAACTTGTACAACCACTTTGGAAATCAATGTGGTAATTTCTCAGAAAATTAGGAAGAGTGTTACCTCAAGATCCAGCTATATCACTCCTAGGCATATATCCAAAATTTGATCAAGTGTACAACAAGGACATTTGCTGGACCATGTTTGTAGCTGCTTTATTTGTAATAGCCAGAAGCTGGAAACAACCCAGGTGCCACTCAGTTGAGGAATGGATATAGAAATTGTGGTACATTTACACAAGGGAATACTACTCAGCATTTAAAAATAAGGAAATCATGAAATTGGCAGGCAAATAGTGGGATCTAGAAAAGATGATCCTGAGTGAGGTATCCTAGAAGCAGAAAGACACACAGGGTATATACTCACTCATAAGTGGGTATTAGACATATACTATAGGATAAACGTGCTAATATCTGTACACCCTAAGAATCTAATCATGAAAAGAAACATGGCCTTGGATGAAGTAAATTATTTACGATGTTCACGTATAATGTAGTGGAGGAGGTCACCAATTGTGGTTGTGTTCTATATTTTGAACCAATGGAGTAGCTTTTGAAGTTTGCTGTATATGTATCAAATCCAATCACAGAAGTTTATTAGGTCATTCTGATATTCTTTCTGTGGCTGCTGTTGATCTAGTGCATCTAATCACACTTGGTGATAGGTATTTTTCTGCTGCAAAGTATAGAATGGGATCTCCATCATCTATGTGATCCATTGCTTATTTATATCAGGTAGGGTGTGATCCTGCTTTTCAAGGAAGGGTCTCTGAGAAAGTGTGGTGCTTTTGTTTTTCATTTTCACAAATACCTTTAAGATGTTTGTTTTCAAGCCTGATTTGGATGTCAGTAATTAGGCAAAGCTACATTTGAAGTCTTGATTATCATATGTCAGCCTTCTCAGTACAAGTCCACGGGTGGAAGATGTTCCCCCAATGTGTTCTATTTTTACCAACGTTAATGTTAAAATGCTTAATAGTGTGTATGTATGTATGTATGACTATATGTATGTATATCTATATGTATGTATGTACTGTTTAATGTTCCATTCTTCATGGTTCCATTATTTACTGCATGACACATAATGTTGAAGTACTGCCTTCTGAGAGAATTATCTAGAGGAGCTAAATAATGTAACAGCAATAATATCTATTTCAAAAAGCATGTTGTGTGTGTGTAATGTTACTATGGGTTCTTAGGCCATGACAGATGTGTGAAGACTTGGTGACAGCTTTGTGGGATTTATTTTGGTCATTGTTATATGATGTTCAAAGTCATGTTGACAGTTTTGCTTACCACAGACATTCCCCACTGAGTTCATTGATACTCAAATAAACTTTATTGAAATATTACATCAGTAAAATATTGTCTCCTATCCAGATTATAAACCTATTGTCATATAAGGAATAATAAATGTTATGTCCAAATTAAAATGATATAATGCTGTCTTTTTTTTGGAATGTGTTAGTTCATTCTTAGGAGCAAAGACTTGTTCATAACACTGTGTCAGATCTACAAGCAAATGTCAGAGAATTGTCTCAGTGGGCATAATTGGTTGTTTCTAAGCCGGATGATTTGAGCTCAATTTCTGGGTAGCCAATATTACTCCTATAGAATTTTTCTAGTATTTCTATACTTGGGCCTTTGTATATGCAAATTCACATACCAGTACGTACATAAATAATTTGTAAACATAAATAATGACCATTTTTTCACTGGTCAAAAGGCTCTTTTGGTTTCATGTCAAAAACTCATAAGTGGGATGTAAACAGATAGTAAAAGGCAATAAGTTGTCCTCTCCCTGGAACGTACATACTCAAACATTTTTCAAAAAAAAAAAATTAAAGCAAAGGAGAAAAACTCACTTATTGACAACATCAGAAATGATTTGCAATTGTCAATAAATGTAGAATTTGAAGACTTATTACCGTTCATTAAAAGAAAAATGGCACCTTTGTGCCATTTTTTCCTTTCATTCCTTGATTCAAGAATAGGTCATTAAAAATATCTTAGCTTGCCTCAAAGGTGCATCCCTTTCATGCTAGACCTGGGAGTCCATGGCAAGCTAATCTTTCTGAGACTGTGGTCAGCTTGGTCCACAGAGTGAGTTCTCTTTTGTATTTGTGCATTCATTCATTTGTTTGTTTTTAGACAGAATTTCCTTGTGTAGCCTTGGTTGTCCTAGACTCACATTGTAGACCTGGCTAGCCTCAAATTCAGGTCTCTTCTTCCCTGAGTGCTGGGATTACAGGTATATGCCACCATGCCCAGCTCCAAAGATTGAGTTCCAAAACAGGCATGGCTATGTGGAAATATCATGGATTTAAATGATCCCCCAAAATGTACTCTGTATCTCAAACTATATGTTCCCCCCCACAGTGATAGTGTCCACAGAGCTGGGTCCTGATACTGTTCCTGGTCCTGGTCCTCAGAGCCTAGCTCTTGGCCCAGCTCTGGCCCCAAAAGTCTGCTGTCAAGCCCTGTTGGGCTTTTTTTTTTTTTCTGGGGCTCAATTTATCCCAGTAGACCCCCTGGACACCAACTACACACCTGGCAGCATCTTCTATAGATGGATGCACATGCCCAACTCGCAGGAAACTCTCAACAAAAACAGGCTCCATACCCCTTGGCTCATCAAGGACCACAGCCCAGGAATGGCTCCACCTACTGTGGGCAGATGGGAAGGTGCTATCTCCGAATACATCACTTAAGTTGAGTAAGCAACACCTTTTTAATAATAATATGAAACCAACAACAATAACGCAACAGTGAAAAACAGCAATATAAAAATATACAAAATAAAGGGAATCTTTTCTCTAAGGGGAGCAGGCGCTAGGTGCAGCTCAGCCAATGATTGTACCAACTATATGTCTACCTCGGGGAGCGAGAACAGGGGATCCGGTGCCCCCAAGTGCACCACAGTAGAGAGAAACAGTAGTTCATCCACCAGGTCCACAAGGGCCTGTGTGTCCTCGGATACTAAAGCCAGAGGTTGCACTGGTTCAGCTTCTGGCAAGACTGGGGGTCCCACACTCATGGGATCCAAGAGCTCAGCTTCCTCTTGGGGCTTAGCATCTGCCCCCGAACCCAGGCTCCGTTGCTCATGCGCCACCAAGGCTTCTTGCATGCGCAGCTCTGCAGTTGAGGCCCCAAGTAGCCCAGGATCTGAGCACAGAAAGGGGTGAGCCATCATCTGGGATAGGGGAGCAGCCTGAAGGCACGCAGAATGGGGTGAGCTAACCCAAGATGGCCTCTCCATGCCAGGGAAGGTACAGTCCCCTCTCCTACCTGCAGGACGATTGAGTTGACAGGCGTCCTCCTCTGTTTCACTGGCTAGAGCTTCAGGACATTTCCCCTGTGGGACACGGGGCTGGAATCAGCTGCTGTCTCACCAGGTGCCTCACCCGGGTCCTCCTGGGAAACAGCAGGAGGAGATCTGAGGGCTGGTTAGATCCCTGGCTGGTCTGTCCAGTCTGTTGCTGCTCTCCTGCCTTTTCAGGATCAGGTCAAGAACCATCCAGATGGTGGCAAACTTTGGATAAAGGGCCAGAAAGAAGCAGAGAGATACCCTGTCGTCCCTCTGCACAGCCGTGGGAAATAGGGAATCATCTGCTCCACATAGTCCATGCCATCATTGGTGAGCATGGGGATGCCATGCAGGAAGGCTCACTCCCTTTCGCTATAAGGAAGGACCAGGGCAGGAGGGAGGTCTTAAGTGTGCAAACCCCGAGGGGCACCAATGACCCCTTTCCCTACACCTAAGCAGGAAGCGGACATGATAAGTGTTCCTCTTCCAGGAGGCGACCATGATGGATGGAGGGTAGGGTGGACCAGAAAGCTTCCCTGCTGCAGGGCGGCCCTGGTTGCCTTGGTCTCCCAGGGGGAAACAGGCCAGAAACGTGTCAGGGTGAGCACCACGTGTCTCCAGCAGCGGCACAGGTGACCACCACTGTCTTCTCTGAGACCTGAGCCTCTGGAGGTCTGGAAGCAGAACAGACTCATCTCTCCAGCTCCTCTGGACCGGCTGGCCTGTCCAGGCTGCTGTTGCTGCTGCTGGCCTCCTGTTACCTGGCAACCGGGGTTCTGAGTTCCACCCAGAACAATGCTGAGGAAGCATGGTCACTTCCCAGAGTCACCTTGCTAGAACCTTCCCCTCATTGGCTCTCCCTGTGGGCCACCAGCACAGCAGGCTCCGATGATGAAACCGTCAAGCATTCCAGAGATAATTGATGGAGAAGTTGCCTCCCATCACCACTAAAATGCTCAGAGACACAGGAGACGGTTGAAGGATGAAAAGAAATGCAGCAGAAGAGAGGGATGGCTACCAGGACTGCTCAGAGGTTAGGATCACGAGATACTCTTCCAGAGTTCTATTCCTGCCACCAGTGGCGGCTCAGAACCGGCGCACTCTGCTGGCTAGCTGATTAATTAGGAGACAGTGAAACAGGAGAATACTGGTCGTGATTCTAGTCCGGGTCTCTCCCATACTAGAGAGAAAGCTTATGAATGCAACCAATGTGGTAAATCATTTTTTAATTCTCTCCTAATGCATGAAAGATCACACACTGGGAAGAATCCATATGAATGTAATCAGTGTGATAAAAATTTTGCATATAACTGTCATCTCCTAATACATAAAAAGAACATACACTGGAGAGAAACTTTATGAAGGCAGCCAGTGGGGTAAAA
This sequence comes from Meriones psammophilus, assembly GCA_036365155.1. Taxonomy (NCBI): domain Eukaryota; kingdom Metazoa; phylum Chordata; class Mammalia; order Rodentia; family Muridae; genus Meriones; species Meriones psammophilus. Next base: position 64,288 of record JAEOAE010003664.1, on the reverse strand, counting down.
TATTTTCATGTAACAGTCATCTCCTAATGCATAAAGGAACCCATACTGGAAAGAAACCATATAAATGTAAACAATGTGGTAAAGCCTTTGAATGTAATAGTAGTCTCCAAAAACATAAAAGAACACACACTGGAGAGAAACCTCATGAATATACCCATTTCAGAGTAGTCTCTGAAAACATGAAATAACACACAATGGAGAAAAACTTTATGAATGTACACAGTGTAGTTTCATCTTTGTACAACACAGTCATCTCCTAATACATAAAAAAATGCATACTGGAGAAAAACTCTGAATATAACAAATATAAAGGCTTTCCATGTAACAGTTATCTCCTAAGACAAGAAAACATATTGGAGTGAAACCCTATGAATGTAACCAATGTGGTGAAGCCTTTGCAAGGCATAACAATCCACAAATACATAAAAGAACACACACTGAAGAGAAATGCTGTGAACATAACATCTCCTAAGACATGAAGAACACGTAATGGAGAGAAATCTTATGAATATAATCAATGTGGTAAAACTTTTACTCATCAGAATCATCTTCAAAGTCATGGAAGAATTCATACTGCACAGAAAGACTTTGAGTGTACTTAACATTTGTATAATCTTCATCATCATGAAAAAAAAATGGTATTGGAGAGAAACCTTATAGATGTGTTAAAATGTGAGGCATTGCACATATCTATAGGCTTCATGGTCATAAAAGTTTCATTATGGAGAAAAAAATCTCTGAATATAATCAATGTGGGAAGGCCTCTTTATTCTTCAGTCCACTCAATAGAACTCAAACACTAGTTCAATGCCAATGACAAAAACTTATTGTCATCCATGCACTACTGCTTGATTAGGGCCACATAACAATCTTTGGAGCTCAACTGTGACACCTACACACCCACTGAGACAGAAAATTACAGAGGTTCTGAGCTTGAAGAATCAAAACTGTCTGTGCTGTCTTACGAATATTTTTTTTTCCATCAATCAACGTTTAGGCATATGTGATGTCTTTATTTCATTGATGATGTCACCTGATGCAAAATGTAGATTTTGCAGTAGAACCAATCATATCCATTTGGTCTTTTGTGGTTAGAAATACGTATTATGTGTTAGGAATGAGAAATTGTAGTTTGGGACAGTCATTATGTTTAGGGGAACAGAAGCCATGGTATGGAATCATCACATTTTGTGGAACAAAGGATGAATAACAAAAGCTGGTCAGCTATTGGGAATTCTGTAGCTTTCTTATGGACTATGAACTTAAAGAGTGCTTCAGAGTGTGTAAGCAACCCGATACAGCCTTTGCATATCACAGTAGACTTTGATAACCTGAAAGAATCCATTCTGAAAGATATCTGTTAGAATAAAAGATTTGTTAAGCTCTTTGACCAACCAACTTGCATTCATTTAAGCAAGATTAATTGGGTAGGGAGATTTTAACAAGTGTCAACAATGTATTCATACAATGTATTCATACATTGGCTGGCTAATATGTTTACTCATGAATATTTTTCATGTGTAACCATTTATTCCTGTAGCTCAGGTGTTGAGGTACCTACAGGCTTGTCTACAGAGTTTTTCTTCATCATGAATTCCTTCTTGTAACAGACATCAAACATGTAGGTTTGAAGTCAGAGAAATGAATCCTTCTCAGTTGGTGTTGTCATTTGGGAATGTTTAAGAAATGCAGCCCTGCTGGTGGAAGTATGTAACTTGGGATGGGCTTGATAATTTTCAACTGCATATAATCTGTAGTTCCCACACTCTGCTTCATGCTATGGGTTGAGGATGTGAGCTCCAAGCTTCCTACTTTATCAGCCATGTGTGACACTTTTGATGTCCATTTCATATTGATCCCATATCCCTCTGAAACAGAACGCAAAGTAAACACTTTTGGGGCTGAGGGTGGAGCCCAGGGCAGAGGCGGAGCCCGGGGGCGAGGCGGAGCCCAGGAGCGGACGCGGAGCCTGGGACTGGAGGCGGAACTCGGGGGTGGAGGCTGAAACTGGGGCTGAGGCGGTGCCCTGGGGCGGAGGAGGAGCCCTGGGGCGAAGGCGGAGCCCGCGGGGTAGAGGCGGAGCTGGGGGCGGAGCGGGAGCCCAGGTGGCGCCAGCCCCACATCCTTACCTGGCTTCTCCTGGTCTCAGCCTACCATGATGAAGTAGTCCACTAGCCGAGCAATGACAGCCGCCACCGCGTCTGGGAAGAGGGTTCCTGTCGCCAACCCTCGCCGCCACTGCCCACTAGGCCCGGGAGGAGCTCAGCCGTTTCCCTCAGCATCTGTAGCCATAGCAACAGCGCTTATATCACACTTGACAATAGAGGCTGAGCCTCGCGCAAGCCCCTCCCCCGCCCCACCCTAGTAGGTTCTGCCTTCTGGGTCAGGGCGCTGTGAGGCCTGAAATTTCTGAAATCTTACTATTAAATTTACAGGACAAAAGGATCTTTGAGATAAGTGTACCTCAAAGCATTTCTCTCCTGTTTTCAAACCCCTTCTCTTAGTTACTTTTCTATCACTGTGCTAAGATATCATGACCAAGGCTGCTTATAGAAGAAACGGTTGGTTGGGTACCTAGAGTTTCAGAGGGTAAGTCCATGACCATCACGGAAGGGACCATGGTGGCAGACAGGAATGGCAGGAAGAGCACCAGAGAGAAGAGTGGCTGAGAGCTTACATCCTGATCTACAAATACGAGGCGAAGAGCTAACTGAGAATGGTGTGGGATTTTAAAACCTCAAAGCCCACCCACAGTGACACACCTCTTCAACAAGATCACACTTCCTAATTTTTCCAAAACAGTTCTCCAAATGGGGACCAGATTTCCAAACATGAGACTGTAGGGGTCATTTTCATTCAAACAACTACACTCCTCAATAGCTTCCTATGTAGCCAGGAAATAAGTTAAAAAATTTCAATGTCCCAAAGCATCCCAGGCACTCAGATTCTTGTGCTGTTTTGTTGTTGTTGCTGCTGTTTTGTTTTTGAGACAGTTTCAAATAGTACAGTTTGACCTTCATTCCTGACCTTCCTGATGCTCCATTTACAGGCATGTGTCACCACACTTGCTTTATGATAGTTTTTGTTTTGTTTTGTTTGTTTGTTTGTTTTTTTGGTTGGTTGGTTGTTGTTTTGCTTTGCTTTTCAAGACAGAATCTCCCTGTGTAGCTTTGCCTGGATTGGACTAGCTCTGTTGACCAGGATGGACTCGACCTCACTGAGATCCAGTGTGTGCCACCACACCTGCTGACCTCTTTTTTTTGGGGGGGGTATTTTTATCTTTTGTGTGGATGAGTGATAAGAGTATTTTGCTTGTATGTGTATAAGTGTAACACCTGTGTGCCTTATATCCCAGGAGGCCATATGGCATCAAATTCTCTGTAACAGGAGCTACAGAACATTGTGAACAACCATGGACATAGTAGGAACACTACAAAAAAAAAGGCTGAGAATATTTGGATTCATTTTAAGATGTATTATGTATACAATGTTGTGTTTTCATATACACCTGCATGCCAGAAGACAGCGACAGATATCATTATAGATGGTTGTGAGCCACCATGTGGTTGTTGGGAATTGAACTCATGAAAAAGCAGCAGCAGTCCTCTTAACATCTGAGCCATCTCTCCAGCCCCAGAGAAAGTATTTTTCATCACTAAGCCATCTCTTCAGCCCCTCTGGCTTCCTCTTTAATCTTTGTTATTTCTTTGTTGGGAACCACTGTTATTTTTTTTTTTTGTTTTGTTTTGTTTTTTTTTTTTGTTTTGTTTTAACAGCTGCTTGATATTTAAGTCTCAGCAGAAAGATTGCTTTTACCAGGCCTTCACTGGATTTAGTGAAGAGTTTCCAAGTAGTAGCTTTTATTTAAGACAGCATGTGGGATACCTTGTCAAAATCACACCTCTTTTTTCACCTCCTTGTGAATTTAACTCATTGTACTAAAGTGCTTTTACTCTGGCTTAAAAAGAGTCTGAAATAAAGCAAGGCATCTAGCTTCCACTAGAGCCTCTCGGAAAGGTCCATTGTGTTGTCTGTTGGTTTATTAATTTCAATCCTCACTCCTGACTCAAGAACCATTCGACTCTGCTGATGGGCTCTCCAACTACTATTATTATTGTTGTTGTTGTTATTGCTTTTTTTCCTTTTATATTCCAAACAAATTCACCTTCTTTCATTTCCCCTATGGAACTAAAATGTTCTCAACTCTGGACCTTTGAATACGTATGTTCTTTATCCCTTCTGGGGTGTTAGCTCCCTCTTGCTTTTCTTTAGGCTTCATAGTGGATTTTTATAGTGATGTATACATTTCTTTGCATGGTCTATAGGTTTGTTTATGGTGGATTACCCCACAAGGCTGTAAGCTTATAGAGAAAGAATGGTGTTTTCATGAATCATTTTCTGTGTGTTCAGGACTTAGCACAGTATTGGCTACCTAATTCACAAACAGTAACTATCTGCGGAAGGACAAATCACCTTTTAAATAGTAAATGTCTTGAACAAAGTGTTCATAATCTAATAGTACTACAGAATTTCCACCTAGAGGATCAGAGCATGTAGCATTTTATTTGTTAATACCAGCCACTGTGTTATCTGTAATAAACATCTCTTGAAGTTTTTAATCTTGTTCTGTTACTGCTGTTACTAGGACAGCCTCCTCTAACCCTGTTGCCTTCATTGCCCTCTCTGTGTTCTCTTTCATTTATCCCATAAAATGTTACTTCCTTTAAGCTGTAGTGAGGTTTTCATTATGTTTTATGAGAGGTCAGATCCTCAGAAAATGTTCTGGGCTTTGCATCCCGCCATACTTATACCAAGGAGACTATATCAGCAAAGCTGATTGTGTCCTCTCTGTACATCATTTGATGTTATGACTTCAGGATGCATCTTGAACCTTTGTTTCAAGAGAATGTTGTAAACAAGCCCTAAGCTTAACAGACATTTTGTGCCTTCTCAAAAAAAAAAATCATCATAAAATGTCATGTCTGAAGTGAGCATCTGAGTTCATTGTACAATCACTTAGTTACTTTCATTTTAGTCATTAATATTATTAATACTATTTATTGTTTTACATTACTTTTTAGAGACTTAAGTATAATGACCCTGGTGTGCATACTGTTAACAAAGAAAATAAAACCACACATTCAAAACAAGCAAAACCTCCAAATATTTATAAGAATTAGGTTTAGATTTAGGGCCCAAAAATAATTCAGTGAAAATGTGAGGAAGACATTGAAACACCATTATTCAGCAAGCATTTAGAGTATACACACACACACACCTACACACTGTGTGTGTGTAAATGTGATGAAAGGATGTACATATAAACACAACTTAAGAATTCTTGGGCAACCACACAAATGTAGAACTTCATTAAACAGGATTTGTTTTCCTTTCTGTTTTCTTTCCAGGAATATTTTGAATATGTTTCTTCCCTCCCCTCCCCTCCCCTCTTCTTCCTTCCCCTTTTTCCCCTCCCCTTCCCTCCCCTCCCCTTCCTTCCTTGCTCAGTGTGAATTTTCACACATTGCACTTGAATAGATGCAAGTCTGTGAAAGCATTGCTAAAAGGAACCCTGCTGCCTCACTTCTAGACCTTGAACCCCAAATGCATTCTAGCTATTTTTTTTTTCTTGCGGTGATGATTAAGTAAAGCAACTCATTTTCTGAGGGGAAGGTGTAGAAACCCAGACATGGTGAATTCCTTATATATCCCTCCCCTTTCCCCATACTCACATCCTTTAGCACTTTGGGGAGCACATTGACAGAGGTTCCCCACCCATGAAAACCACAATCATACATGTGCTTTCTAAGATTTTCTAACAAAATTCTTTTAGTTGCCAGTCTAAGACCTTGCCTAAAAAAGAACTAGCTTGGTTCTCAGGCAACAATCTCTTAAGTGCAGCCAGGCTAATAAGGCACATGCCAAAGCACTCAGATGGGTATTCTTGGCATATTGCCAGCACAGTGGCACAGACCCAGGAGCTGAGTGGAGCCAAGCCTTCTCCTTTTGGGTTCGGTCCACTTCTTTGTTGAAGCCACCTATGGATCAAAACAAGAAGTTTGAGGGATTGGGAATGTAGCTCAGTTGATAAGAGGTGGATCAGAAGAATCAGAAATTCAAGGTCATCTTATAGCTGTTTAGTTTCAGACCAGGCTGGGCTACAGGAGACCTTAACCAAATAATAATCATAGTAATAATCACAATATGTTTTGGCTAATTGCATATTTGGTTGTCATTGTTCCAAGCCAGAGCTAACCTCTGGTCACCAACTTTCCTCAGAGAGGAAACAAGGAGGCAGTGAGGTCCAGCCCAGCAGGATTTTCTGCACACAGACCCCTCTTCAACTGAGCCTTCCCAGCCAACCTTGTGGAAATGCATGCTCCCACTGGTGACCAGAGGTGCCCCAGCTTGTAGCACTGGGAACATGGGGCAGGCAAAGTAAACATGGAGCACAGCTGTTTGGTTACTGGCCTACTGAGACCATCACAAGCAAACAAAACCACAAAAGAACAACAGAAGAAAAAATGTACTGGGTATAATGCATGCAAAGAGAATGGAAGAAGAAAATACCAAAACTCAGAACAGTGGCCTGTCTCTCTATGGGCCCTCTATCCTGTTCCATTAGTGGTGGCCTACCCCAAAATCAGGATCCTCCCAACTACACCAGAGTTTGGAATGGTGAACTGCATTCAGCCAGATCAGAGAATGGAGCAGCAACATATCTGTTGATCAGACCATCAGATATGTTGATATAGTATCAACATATCTGTTGATACCAGACCAGAGGCCAAAGCACAAGCCAAACTGCCAAACCAGAGACACCAGCAGCAGCAAATCTCTGCCAGATCAGAGTCCAGAGCAGTGGCCAAGCTCTGTCAGACCCAAGGCCAGAGTAGTGGATAAGCTCTGCCAGACCAGAGACCAGAGAACATTGGCAGAGGTGGCAAGCCTGGGGCTCCACATACTGTATCCATCCCTTGGCACCTCCTCGCCACTCTCACTGGAGCCTGTGGAGCATGGCTCAAGCCTCTCTGAAATGTGAAAGAATCAAGTCTAGGGGGATAGAAGGATTCTGTCGCATGTCCTCAGTCAGTCCCAGAGACAAAAAAAAAAAAAAAAAATGGCAGCGAGGGACAAAACAGTTAAACAAGACACAAACATCTAGATCCCATTGCTTGTGCAGCAGAAAAATACACAGAGATCCAGACAGCAGATCCCACCACTCCTGCAGTGGAAAAAATGAAAGTAGGATATCAGCAAATCTCTGATGCAGGAGATACCTGCATTGTCTTTGTCCAAAGATCCAGTGATCACAGAAAACTGGGTACTCTACCACCCTTTACAGATGCTCACATTCATCCTGTTGAGGTCCAGAATCACAGAAAACTGTGCTCAACTCCTTTTACAAAGGGGTCTGGAAAGTCTTCCAGGCCCCCTCTGGCCCTCAGCTGTCCAAAGCATCAGCTCTAACCTTTCTGACCACACAGATTACATATTTTGCCTCAAGTCCTGAAAACAGAAACAGAGAGACCAGACACAGACAGATACAGACAGAGTGCTCACTTACTGGCTGTTGTTCAGCTCCATGTGCCCAGGGTGTGCTTGGGAGACTTGGGAATCCAATATGAGAACCCATATGTTATGGCCAGATCTTAGGGTCACCAAAGATCATCAGGAACAGGACCACATATGCAAGAGCAAAGAGTTTTATTTGTGCTTAAGCTGGGTCTCTCCATCATCACCAACACAGTGGATCAGAGAGGAGAGCCCTGAACAGCTGCATGGTAGGGTTTTGATTGGGGTTTTAGGAAGGACCAGGAAGTTCCAGTTTAACAGATTACAGGATTGGGTGACATTCAGCAAAGGGCAAAGCTTTTTAGAAAGTGATTGGCTAGCTAACATAACTAACATTGAGCGAGCTATTTCTAGGCCTCAGGGATGTTAGGTATTTTCTGTGTCATTCAATGTTCTACTACAAGGTTGGTAGGCTGCTCAGCACAAATGCCCCACTTTGAGATGAGATACCTTCCCATCCTTGTGGTTATCCTCAGGCTGTTCCTTGGGTAGGGAATCTTGTTTTTGACATGGCCCAATTCCTGGTGACCTTATGATAGAGTCACTAGTCTGGTGACCTTTAGGTGACCTTTTTAGGCCTAGTTCCTGGTGACCTTTGGGGGTGTCAGGTAGGTTCTCTCAGTTCTAAAAGATCCATTTGGATTTTGTGGGTTTGTAAATGGTATGTCCTGTGTCAGAGAGCACTCCAATATTAAGCTGTGATATAGAAGAGTAGAACTGATGATGTAAAAGATTTACTATTGCTGAGAAACTAGTGGTCCCAGGTAGAATTTAGCTGAGGAAAGACTGTCTGTAAAACACTCCACAGATAAGTAGTTTCTACCCAGGCCTGTTAGAGATTAGGATCCTGGGATACACATGTTTGCTCACCAGGATTATCTAGAAATGTGGCAGGGTGAGGTTTTTTTAATTTGTAATTTCCCAATGTGTATTTATTAATTCATGAATGGGAATGAAAACAGACCAGATTGATGGGTGTACAATTTATGTCAGGTAACTTGATCCAGTGAATATTGAATTTTGAATTAAGGGACTGTGCCTATGCCCATATGTACAATCCTCATTGACACAGTTCTGTCAGTTCAAATTTGAGACACAGGCTATTGGCTTAATGTCTCTGTCAGGTTACAGGTCTCAGCAGCTAATATTGTACACAGGGATAACATCAAACAGTATCTTTTTAATGGCTTTCCCTCTACAAGAGAATGGCCTGTGTTTTTTTTTCAAGTCAGTATGCCTATGTGTTTTTTTTTTTCACTCTGAGTTTAAGAGCACTGGCTGCTCTTCCAGAGGTCAGGAGTTCAATTCCCACCAACCACATGGTGGCTTACAACATCTATAATGAGATCTGCTGCTCTTTTCTTCTGAAAGTATAGATGCATGCAGAACACCATATCCATAATAAATAAATAAATAAATAATATAAATAAATAAATAAATAAATAAGTTAGTTGTTGGTATTATTAAATTTTATTTTGTTGATGCATCATTGCTCTAGTCTCTTATTAGTTAATATTCTTTGATAATCCATTCATTAAGAATTTCATTCTTTTTCTCTAGTGCTTTGATATTTGTTTTTGTTAAAGCAATGTCTCCTGTAGATCAGCCTTTCACATGTATATGTAATTTACACTTTATTGGAACACTGAATGCTTGCCCCTACTGCCCAGTGCCTAGAACATAGTCCTGCAGCTCTTTTTAGGTGGGGCCTGACTGGTGAGTGTGAAGTAAAAGAGACAGTGAATTAATGTCCACTGAAGACCCTGAATTTTTTTGAGGTGGGCAATTACAAATAAAGAGGGACCTGTGTAAGAATTGAGTTCACTGACCTACTTTGAAGCTGGTGTAGTCACAACACAGAAAGGGAGGGGAGAGAGGGAAGATGGCAATGAGTCAGGTAATCAATTTTAGACATTCAATAAAAGTGAAAACTGTACATTTGGGGGGAGTCATACACAAAGGAATCAAGAATATTGATTAGTTGCTGAACTTGTTTCTGGAAAGTAAATTTCTATAGTTGCACTAGTTCAAACAACACAGAAGTTCTGGACAAATTGCTGTGGTAGTGACTAACAGGTATGTTTTCCCTCCCCCATTTGAAAATGCACAACCTGAGAGAAAAGGTGTAATAATACTTTGTGTGCTCTAATATATACTTGAATTCCCTGAAGAATATTGGACCATAAAGCCATTTTCAACTTTTAAAAATAATTTTTGAGATTATAATGAAATTGTTTCAACCTTCTCATTCCTCTGTACTTTACATCTCAAATGCTGGGATGAATCGTTAAGGTGGCTACTTAACAATCAAAGCAGATGTGGCTGTCAGGTTCTCCCAGCATCCCTCAGTCCTTACCTGTTACAAGGTATGGGTGTCAAACACAGATCTCTAGCCCAGGAGTTGAGCTGCCCTCCTCCCAGCTGTCCTTCCTTATGTATTCCAACCATTTTGGTTACCTGGTCTTTTTCATTTATCATTTATCCTCCTGGCCCTTTGTTCTGGCTCTCCACTTCCCTCTCTCCTCTTGTCTCACATAGCTCAGGGTCATGTCAACTCTAGACTGTCCCAGATTTCCCTGTGTCTGACTATGTTCTCTCCTCTATCTATAATAAACTTTCTACTCCAACATTCCTAGGTACAGCCATTTCCTTTTTGTTTTATTTCTCATTTTCATTGAGCTCCCATTAACTACTCCTTGCTTTCAAATTCATGGCCATTTGTTTCTTTAATGGTTGTTACTGATTGGCTTTGACTGAAGTTTGGCTGAAGGACTTCCCAACTATGAGGTAGAGATGACTGCACTGGACACTGATCATGTAATGAATGTGCAACATAAATGACCTGTATCTTGGAAGATGAGCAGGTGCCCTGGGAAAGTGGAAGATTGTATTTTAAAACATTTCCAAGATGAGGATGTTGCAGGATATTTGATCCCAGTGTGATCCCTTAGATTGTGAACTGTAAAACCCTGTGCTTTGTTTGGTATGGTTGAGCCCTAACACAAACCTTAATTCTGAGAACTTTCTGTATATTCTAAACAGGTGATTATGGTATGGTTCCGTCAGCCCTGGAACATACCTTTAATTCAAGAGCCCTCTGTGCACAGGATTAAATAATGTTAACCCTAGGTCAGGAAGCAAAGCAAGAAACCAGCTGACAGGGATTAAAGAGTAAGTGGAACTTTCAGCTGAAATGTATTTAAGACAGAGTGTAAAAGTGGAAGGAGTTTTATCATGGTAAATTTGGGGCTCTTTGAACTTTGAGCTAGAAGGCTTTGGCCTTGGGTTCCTTTGGCCTATCCCCCCTGAGCTGTCATCTGAACTGGTGAGCTTTTGGGGATTTTTCCTCTTGGAGTGGAGGTGAGTACCAGGGTCAGATGGGTGCTTTCTTTGCCTCTCTGCGCTAGCAGGTTTGAAAATCGAATAATTGGGATTTTCATTTTTTTAGAACAAAACTAGGGTTCTGTGTTACCATAGGGGTTAGGGCAAAGCTAGAATGCCTCTGCTATTTGCATCATTTGATCTTTGATCCACTGGTAGAGGAGCTACTACTGTCCCGAGACTCAGCTCCATTGTTCAAGCTAATGAGGGACTCTGGGCAGGCCTAGCAGTCAGGAGCAACAGTGGGAAGTAGTTTATGGGTTTGTTCTGGGATTTTCCTCTGATGTAGCTGTAAAGAGCTGTGAGTGAGACCAGAGGCCATGTCATGCTGAGTGTGGGGCCATTGTCCCCAGGCCAGGAAGAGCAGGCTGCTGAGCTCTCACAGCCTGATCTGCTTTGAAAGAGATGGACTGTGGTTCAGATTGTGGTTCAGGCTGTGGTTCTGTTGGTCTCCATGTGGTGATCTCGGCAGAGACCCTTGGCCTCCAACCCTTCCTGAGTGTTGATTGTCCTGAGAAGTGAGGATTATGTGGCCTGGGCAGTAGAAAGTTGTGGTGCTTATAATATCACTATCTAGTGTGCACACACAGGCATTGGTTTTGCAGTGGACAGATTGGAAAACTGAAGGTCTCATTTCTAGAAATGATGAATGTTGTATTCCACATACAGTTTTGTGTAACAAATTTTACAAATCATTTTGAAACTGGAATAAAAGAGTTGGTGGTGGTCATCTTTCAGCAATATTTGATTACGTTTTTTTTTTGTTTTTTTTTTGTTATTTTTTTGTTTTTTTACCTTTCAACTACCACTAGTCACAATGGTGTGATTTAGGGAAATTCAATTTGAGGGTACAAAAGGAATTTCTGAGATGCAGAATTTTGTCAGGTGTGCCTGGTTTTAAATAAGTGGATAGGGCAGATTCCACATCTTGTGACATAATTCATGCAGCAGGAAACAGATAATAAATTATTCTCCAACATTTTTTTTGTGTGTGTGAGTGTTGGCAAGGGCTGGGCTGTGCCTGAACCCACAAGGGGACATGAGGGACTGCAAGCCATAGCCCATCTTTATGATCACCTCCATTTTCCAAGAAACTTCCAGAGCAAAAGGACTCTCTGTAAAGGAGGTTAGTAGTAGCTGGAGGGTCAGAAATATAACAGTTTAGGTGTCACTTTGTGTTTGTCTTGTAGCAGTTGTGAAATCTGTGTTTATTTAATTTGTATTAATTAGAGAAAATCAAAGGTATCTCTGGTCCAGTGCACATTTTTCATGCTAGAGTTTCATTATATCTTTTCATGTAAACTTGACTATATTTTTTAGGCTTATGTTTTTGGCTTTTTCTCTCACCCCTCATTCTTTCACAAACACTGTACACATTCTTGATTATTGAAGTTTGTGGTAAGTACAGAAGTCACATCATGCCAGAAGATTATGAGATTCATGACAATAGAATCATCCCTTATTTTTCTGTTTTCCTCTGTTTCTTACCAGGTGGCTTTTCTGATATGAGATAGAGATTTTGGATTGTTCTTTAGCAATCACATAAAGACAATTTGCACTTATGTCTGTAGAAGGCAGAAGAGAAAACATGAAGGTGAGTGATACCAGTTGGCCAGTTTACTCCTTCTCTTTTGACATTTTCTTTTGGTGATCTGTCATTTTCTTCAGAAGTTTCATGTGTCCAGTGGTCTCCATATTCTTTAGTTGGATGATTTTATTCTCCTGAAAAGATTAAATCAAAACCCTGCCCCATCCCTAATTCAGGGATGAGGGTGTACCTTTTTAGGCATGTTATATCTTTTAAAGGGCAAAATGTTTTTTTTGGAAATAGAAAAAAATATAATATCTCAATTAAAGTTAAAAATCTTTGAAAGTTTACAAATATACCTTAAAGTGTATTTATTTCTAGATAATAAAGGGCATTCACTTTGATTTTCAGCCTGCCTTTTATAAGCAGCTTTTAAATAAAATCACTGTAAATCCTATGTGCCTGCCTCTGCCTCCCAGGTGGTATGTAAAAGGCATGTGCCTCCCAAATGCTGGATTAAGGCTATGAACCACCAACACCCTGTCATTGTAACTCCTGAATTTAGAAAACAACTAATTAATAGAGAAATTGCTTGTCTCTGCTGGGATTAAATGCATGGTCTATCACCACACTGTTCAAATGTTTATATTCACTCCAAATTATTCCAACTCAAACAAGTTTATACCTTTGAATTTACTTCAAACATTTTAAACCTCTTAACTGTTTTTAATATGAAACAACAAAAGTATCCTTTTTTATTTGAGAAGAAAACTATAGTCTTTATTAAGTTAGTTTGAACTGAATGACCACACTGTCTGATGAACAGTTACCTCTGCTTATTCAGGAGATCTCTACTATTCAAATCTAATCATTATCAATTTTGATAGGATCCACCTTTCTTTTCCTGTGGAATCATTCGGTTTTACCAGTGAAGACACAGTTCAGTAGTTTCTCACTGTCTACTCCTTTTGGTTATGTTTACTTCTTTTTGTTCTAGAGTATTTAGGTGTGCTGTTAAGTTGCTACTAAGAGATATTTCTGATTATTTTTTCTGAATGTACTTAGTGCTATGAACTGTCTTCTGGTCAACACTTCCATTGTGTACTATGAGTTTTGATATGTTGTGTATTCATTTCATTGACTTGTAGAAAGTCTTTAATTTCTTTCTTTATTTCAGTTTTGATCCATTTTTTATTCAATGGAGAGTTGTTCAATTTCTATGAGTTTGTAAGCTTTCTATTGATTTTGTTATTGGTGATGTGATGCTTTAAACCTTAGTGGTCTGATAGGATGCAGGAGATTATTGCAAATTTCTTATATCTTTTGAGACTTCCACTGTTCAAATATATCATCAATTTTGGAGAGCAATATATGATTTGCTGAGAAGAGGGAACAATCTTTTGTGCTTGGGTGAATGTTCTGTAAATATTATTTGGGTATATTTAGATTTTTGATGTTATCTGGAGCATTTCTCTGTTCAGTTTGGTCAGGAGGACCTGTCCATTGGTGAGAGTGATATATTGAAGTCTTTCCCTATCAGTTTATGAGGGCCAGGATGTGATGCAAGCTGCAGAAGGGTTTCTTTTATAACTTGGGTACTCTTAGGTTGGGGGCATAGATGTTAAGTATTGAAATGATATATTGCTGGATTTTTTTAATACATCATGGCCTTTGCCATCTTTTGATTAGTTTTTTGAAAGCTGTTTCATTAGATATTAAAATTGCTATACAAGCTTGATACTCTAGTCCATTTATTTGGAATATCATTTCCAAAAATTTACCTTGAGATAATGTCTATCTTGATATGAAGCTGTGTTTGATGTGTTTAGAGGAAGGGTGGATTCTGTTTTATCATCCATTTTGTGAGCCTATGTCTTTTTATTGGTGAATTTGGGTCAATAGTATTAAGTGATATCAATGAACAGTGATTGTTAATCTTGGTATTTTGGTGGTGGAGGTGGTGGTGGTTTTAGCACTTGTGTGGGGCTGTATTTATAGATACATATTGTTTAAATTTGACCTTAACATGCAACATCTTATTTTCTCCACTTTCTGATTAAAAGGTTCTGGGCATAGTTAGTAATTTTTCTTGGCTTCTCTAGTTTTTTAGAGTCACAAGAACACTGTCTATGTCCTTCAATTTCTAGTATCTTTACTGATAATACAGGATTAATTCCAATAGATCTGCCTTAATTTATTTCTTGGTTGGATTTTATTTTATTTTTTTTTTATTTTTATTTATTTATTTATTTTGGTTTGTCTGTTTTATTGGTTAGTGTGGTCTGTTTAATTTTTTTTTCTGTTACAGCTTTTAATATTCTTTCTTTGTTCTGTATATTTAGTGTTTTGATTATTCTCCGGTAATAGGACTTTCTTTACTGTTCCAGTGTCTTTGGTATATTTGTATGCTTTTCTTGCATTGATGGACATCTTATTCTTTAGGTTAAGATATTTTTCTTGTATGATTTTGTTAAAAATATCTTCCAGAACCTTGATCTCATCCTCTTTTTGCTAATCTGATTATCATCATGTTTTGTCTTTTCATATTGTCTCGGAGTTCCTGGATGTTTTTTGATAGGGAACTTTTGGATTTAACATTTTCTTTGACACATGTATCTATTTCATCTTTTTTTCTGTTTGTTGTTGTTGTTGTTGTTTATTTTCAGACTGGATTGCCTTTTATAGCCTTTGCTGCCCTGGAATCACTTTGTAAACCAGGATGGCCTCAAACTCACAACAGTCCAGCTGTTTCTGCATCCCTGACTTCTTGTGTTAAAGGAGTGTATAAACACACCTGTCTTCCAGTTCTTCTATTTTGTATTAAGTGTATAAATTTATCTCATTGATCTCTGTTTTCTGTGTGAAACTTGCCTCTGTATTTCTTTGCTGTAGTCTTTAAATTTTTCATTTCCAGGATTCCTTAAATTTTTGCATTTAAGAATTTTTTTTTTGAGCCTAGAAGTCTCTGTGTAGCATATGCTGTCCTTGCCTTGCTTTGTAGACCATGCTTGCCTCCAAGTCACAGAGATCTCTCTGACTCTACCTACCAAAGTGCTGGGATCACAGGTGTGCACCACCATGGCCGGCTTGTTTTTGCTTTCTTTGTTGATCATATTTCCATATTTCCAGAATGTTTTTCATTCTGTCATTCTCCATTCAGCAGAGGCCTGGAGCTCAGCTTCCAGATGGGGAACAGTGGTTCCATTTCTCTCAGGGGCAGCTAGAACAGTTTAGGGCAACACCCATGTTCACTAGATGGAGGTGTGGAAAGAATTTTCTATTGACTGTTACAGGTAGATAGCTCTTTTAGAATGAAATCACCAGTGGTAGTGGAAATTTTGGTATTCCAGAGCCTATGGCAATACCAAAGTGTTACCATTCTTGGATAAGCTGCTGTGATTTGCTCTAAGGACTTTCACCTCAGAGGTTCAAGTAAAAGTCCATGCCTGGTTGGCTTGCAACCAAGACATAGGCCTAGTGAGACACAGACCCAGTGAGGCCTAGGCCCAGTGGGCCAGTGAGCAGGCCCAGAGGGGGATAAATGATGAATCTCAGAGGCCATGATGGGAGGATGATGGTATCAGGTGGCATACAACCTACCAGCACACATGCACCCCCAGCATGGGCTGGATTTCTTAGGAAGAACATTGAATCTGTTGAATGGTTATTATTAATGAGACATTCAGGACCACAGTGAAAGAAAGAGTCAAGTGGAGCAGAAATAAATGTAGTCTTTGGTTTGTAGATAAAAGCATCACTAGGTAGTTTCAGATGGCAGTCACATGCTGAAACAGAGACAGGAATTTTTAAGGAGATCATCATCAAAGAGTAGGTCCTATGTCTGGATTTGAAGCCTAAGATGGTGTCCTTAAATTAACACTCCCTCCTGATAATTCTTCCATTAATCAAAGAAGTAGGCTAAGTGATTCCTAATACCAGGAAAGAACTTCATATAAAAATTGCTCCAAATGTGTTCCAAGTGTGGCACGATCCATCCCATTTTGTCCATCCCAACTTAAAATCCAACTCGACAGTCTCACTCATGTTATGCACATTCTGGAAACAAGAAAGATGCAAAATTTAAGATAATAGATTCTTTCTTTGTGTTTTCAGTTCAACACTGTGACAGCCATCTATCTGTGTTTGGCAGAGTTAGATCCCCAGTAAAGATACTGTAAAGGTTCATTGCATGAAGCAGTGAGGGTGAAGCCTGAGTTGCGTCTTGACAGTACAAGATGTTGAGGTACCTATGTTAGGAGATACCTCCCATAGAGTGCTGCCTGTAGCAAGTGGAAGTAACCAAACTAAGATGTATGAGACGTTGCAGGGATAGGGCCATCTAAGCCTTTAAAAATAGCAACAGAATTTGTTGTTTTCCTTGCTAATCTTTCCTTGGTCCACACTTTCCACATTCCTATTTAGTGGAACGGGAAGGGGTATTCTGTGCATCTAAGTTGGAATGATATGATTTGTTTCTGATGTTACAAGATGTGGCAGCCAAGAAATTTTATTGTGTGTCAGAAGAAACATCAAATATTTGAACAGTGTATGAGCTATTGCAGAATTTTAGGATCATTGAAGTTAGACTACATTTTCATCATGGGATGACAATAAGCCTATAGGAAATTTGGTCAGAACTTATTTGCTTGAATCAAAAAACCTTCCAGAGAAGATGATGTTTCTGTTTTTGACATTGAAGAAAAAGTTTCTGTGGAGCCCTTGTTGTCCTGAAAGTTGGTATGTAGACCAAGCAGTTTTCGAACTTACAGGTTTAGCTCCAGTCAAGTGTTGGGTTTAAAATTAGGCCAACATGCCTGACATCAACATCATCATCATTGGCTGCTGATCCTGTTTTTTTTTTTTTTTTTTGTTTTGTTTTGTTTTGTTTGTTTTGTATATGCTTTGTTTTGTATATGTAAGTGTAGGTTACTGTGTTGATCTTCATCCATATCTTGCATTTAAAAATTGGCAGAGAGTATATTTAATTCCTTAGGATGACATGTATTCATGACACTAACACTGCCTGAGCTTTCTGAGTCATTGAATTGCAGGTGTGTGACATTCTTCTTACCTGTTGTGTTTTTTAAACTTTATGTATTTATTTAATTCACATTTAATTTAAAATTGTTTTCTGTAATTTATTCTCCATCATGAACTCATGTCTTTGATCACCTCCTCCTGAGGGGTGCAGCCTTGTGAGGCCACAGAGAGGAAGATGATGCACCCATCCTTGATGAGACCTAATTAACTAGGGTCAGGCAGAAGTGGAGGAGTTCCTCCCCTATTAGGAGACTAGGGAAAGGGCATAGAAGGAGAAGAAGGAGGGTGGATAGGGCTGGGAGGAGATGAGGGAGGGGGCTACTATTTGATATCTTTACCTGATCTTGATTCAACTTTAGTAGGTGAACAATTGTATATTTCATTTAGATTTTCAAATTTTGTGGCATATAGACTTTTGACATAAGAGTTAAAGTTTCTTTGGATTTTCTCAGTGTCTGTTATATCTGTCTTCCTTTCAGACTTTGTTGTTTTGGGTAGTGTCTCACTGCCATTTACTTATCTTGGCTAAGAGTTTGTCTATGTTTTTGATTTTCTCAAAGAACTAGCTCTTGGTTTCATTGATTCTTTGAATTATTCTTTGTTTCTAATTCATTGATTTCAGCCCTGACTTTGGTTATTCCTAGTTGGGTGTGTCTGCTACTTTTTTCCTAGGGCTTTCAGGTGTGCCATTAAGTTGCTTGTATGGGATGTCTCCAATAGCTTATGAAGCTTTTAGTGCTATTAAAAGTCCTCTTAGGACTGCTTTAATTGAATCCCATGAGTTTGGGTATGATGTGCATTCATTTTCATTGAACTGTAGGAAGTTCTTTCTTTATTTCTTCCCTGACCTAGATTTCATTGAGTAGGGAGTTGTTCAGTTCCCACGTGTGTGTAGTCTTTTTATTATTTCTGTTATTGTTGTGGTCCATCTTTAGTCCATCAGGGTCTGATAGAATACAAGATATTATTTTAGTCATGTTGTATCTTTTGAGGCCTGGTTTGTGACCTACTGTATGGACAGTTTTGGAGAAGAGTCCATGAAGTGCTGAAGGAAGATAGATTCTTTTCTGTTTGGGTTAAAAAATTCTCTAGATATCTGTTAGGTTCATTTGATTCATGACATTCATTTGTGTCATTATCTCTCAGTTTAAGTCCTTTTCCATTGCTTTGTCCCTTGATAATAGTGACATATTGACCTCTCCTACTATTAATGTACAGTGATTGATATGTTCTTTAAGTTTTATTAATGTTTCTTTTACAAATGTGGGTGTCCTTGTATTTGGGGCATTGTTGCTCAGAATACAGATGCCATCTTGGTGGAATTTTCCTTTGATGAGTATGAAGTATTCTTCCTCATTTTTTATTTATTTATTTATTTATTTATTTATTTTTATTTTTTATTTAGGAGCAATAACTGATATCAGGCAATATTTTCAAAGTTTGAAACTATGTGTAACAGCATAGTTTTTAAAAAAATCTTTCAACATTTTATTGTGTTCTTTTAAAATTTTTATTAATAACAGTTTATTCACTTTGTATCCCCCTGTACCTCCCTCCTTCCTCCCCTCCCAATCCCACCCTCCATCTTTCCCACCCCTGTCCCTTTCCCAGTCCACTGATAAGGGAGGTCCTCCTCCCCTTCACTCTGATCCTAGTCTATCAGGTCTCATTAGGAGTGGCTGCATTGTCTTCTTCTGTGGCCTGGCAAGGCTGATCCCCCCTCAATGGGAGGTGATCAAAGAGCAGGCCAATGAGTTCCTGTCAGAGACAGTCCCTGTCCCCATTACTATGAAGCCCACTTGGATACTGAACTGAACCACATAGGCTACCTTTTGTGCAGGGGTTTCAGACCATCTCCATGAGTGGTCCTTGGCTGGCATATCAGTTTCAAAAAAGACCCCTGTGCCCAGAATTTTTGGAACTGTTACTGTCCTTGTGGAGCTCCTGTCCTCTCCAGGTTTACTATCTCCCAGTTCTTCCATAAGATTCCCTGCACTCTGCCCAAAGTTTGGCTATGAGTCTCAGCATCTGCCTTGACACCCTGCAGGGTAGAGCCTTTCAAAGGCCCTCTGTGGTAGGCTCCTGTCCTGTCCCTGTATTCTCCCTCATCTGATGTCCATCCTCTTTGCCTTTCTGCATGGGGTTTGAGCATCTTAGCCAGCATACTCCTTCCTGATTAACTTCCTTAGGTGTACAGATTTTAGTATTTTTATCCTATATTTTATATCCTATATCCACTTATGAGTGAGTATATACCCTGTGAGTCTTTCTGCTTCTGGGATACCTCACTCAGGATGATCTTTTCCACTTCCCACCATTTACCTGCAAATTTCATGTTTTCCTTGTTTTTCATTGCTGAGTAATATTCCATCATATAGATATACCACAATTTCTGTATCCATTCCTCAACTGAGGGCCATCTGTGCTGTTTCCATCTTCTGGCTATTACAAATAAAGCTATTACAAACATAGTTGAGCAGATGTCCTTGTTGTATACTTGAGCGCCTTTTGGATATATGCTTAGGAGTGGTATAGCTGGATCTTGAGGAGGCACTATTCCTAATTGTCTGAGAAAGTGTCAGGTTGATTTGTAAAGTGGTTGTATAAGTTTACATTCCCACCAGCAATGAAGGAGGGTTCCCCTTTCTCCAAATCCTATCCAGCATGAGTTGTCACTTGAGTTATTTGTCTTAGTCATTTTGATGGGTGTAAGGTGAAATCTCAGGGTGGTTTTGATTTGCATTTCCCTGATGACTAAGAATGTTGAACATTTCTTTAAGTGTTTCTCTGCCATTCTATATTCCTCTATTGAGAATTCTCTGTTTAGCTCTGTACCCCATTTTTTAATTTGGGTTACTTGATTTGTTGGTGTTTAACTTCTTGAAATCTTTATAAATACTGGATATTAACCTTCTGTCAGATATAGGGTTGGTGAAGATCCTTTCCCAATCTGCAGGCAGTCATTTTGTTTTGACAACAGTTTCCTTTGACTTATAGAAGTTTTTCAGTTTCATGAGGTCCCATTTATTGATTGTTGCTCTTAGAGCCTGTACTGTTGAAGTTCTGTTCAGGAAGTTGTCCCCTGTTCCAATGAGTTCAAGGCTCTTCCTCACTTTTTCTTCTAACAGGGTTAGTATGTCTGGTTTTATACTGAGGTCTTTGATCCACCTGAACTTTAGTTTTGTGCAAAGTGATAAATATGGATCTATTTGCATTTTCCTACATATAGACATCCAGTTAGACCAGCACATTTTGTTGAAGATGCTATCTTTTTTTTCATTGTATGGTTTTGGCATCTTTGTCAAAAATCAGGAGTCCATAGTGTGTGGGTGTATTTCTGGGACTTCTATCCGATTCCATTGATCCACTAGTTGGTGTCTATGCAAGTTCCATGCAGTTCTTATTACTGTTGCTCTATAGTACAGCTTGAGATCAGGGATGGAGATACAGCCAGAAGATCTTTTATTATGGAAGATTGTTTTAGCAATTCTGGGTTTCTTGTTATTCCATATGAAGTTGGGAATTTTTCTTTCAAGGTCTGTAAAGAATTGTGTTGGTAATTTAATGGGAATTACATTAAATTTGTAAATTGCGTTTGGTAAAAGGACCATTTTTACTATGTTAATCCTGCCAAGCCATGAGCATGAGAGATCTTTCCATCTTCTGATATCTTCTTCTATTTCTTTCTTTAGAGACTTGAAATTTTTTTCATACAAGCCTTTGACTTGCTTGGTTAGGGTCACACCAATATACTTTATGTCCTTTTTGACTATTGTGAAGGGTGTTGTTTACCTAATTTCTTTTTCAGCACTTTTGTCTTTTGTATACAGGAGGGCTACTTATTTTTTGAGTTGATTTTGTACCAGCCACATTGCTGAAAGTGTTTGTCAGCTTTAGGCATCCACTGGTAGAATTTTTGGGGTCACTCAGGTATACTATCATATCATCTGCAAATAGTGATACTTTGACTTCTTCCTTTCCCATTTGTATTCCCTTGATCTTCTTTAATTGTCTTATTACTCTAGCAAGGACTTGGAGAACTATGTTGAAGAGATATGGAGAGAGGGGGCAGCCTCACTTTGTCGCTGAATTCGGTGGGATTGCTTTAAGTTTCTCTCTGTTTAGCTTGATGTTGGCTATAGGATTGCTGTATATCACCTTTACTATGCTTAGGTATGTGCCCTGTATCCCTGATCTCTCCAATACTTTAAACATGAATGGATGCTGGATTTTTTCAAATGCTTTTTCAGCAACTAAGGAGATTATCATGTGTTTATTTTTCTTTCAGTTTGTTAATATGGTGGATCATAACGATGGAATTTTGCATATTGAACAACCCCTGCATACCTGGCATGAAGCCTACTTGGTTGTAGTGGATGGTATCTTTGATGTGTTTTTATATTGGGTTTGCAAAGTATTTTGTTGAGTATTTTTGCATCAATGTTCATAAGGGATATTGGGCTGAAATTGTCTTTATGCTGGGGTATCCAGGGCTGCTTGCTCCTGAATAACTGGGTTCTGGAGATGCCATATTGCTTTGTCTTTTGTTGGTTGAGCTTTTACAGTGGCCTCTACCCATTGGGATATCTTAGGTGTTGGGTGTTAGTTTCTGGTACTTCCTGGAATCCTGTGGTGTGTTGAATCCCCTTGGCAGGAAGATGATTTTTCCCAAAGGAGCTCTCCTCCATTTTTTAGGTATGGTCACTGAATGGCAGGTGTTTTTCAGGAATTGCCACAGCTCATCTCAGTCGTACAGACCTGAGTAGTAATTGTTGCCTTTGTTAGTAAAGGGGGCTATCCTCTCACCCAGAGAAATTCTGGAGACAGCTTCCCTGCTGCTAGGTTTCTTGCTGTAAATTTAGTGAGCTGCTGCTGTAACCTGAGTGCCTTGTGGTTTGGTCAGTTTAGTTAGGGGAAACTGGTTGTCCTTTGGAGCAGTATCTGGGGGTTGTTCTCAGGGAATCCAGGCTTCTGTAGGTCTGAGTTTGGAGTTCTGTGCCCCAGTACCCAGGTGGTAATCAGTGTCAGGTGTGCACCACTCTCATGTGTACAGCAAGAGGCTAGAGTCTGGAGCCTGTGTATAACCAGAAACTTTTCTGGAGCTAGGTGTACTGAGGTAGGGCCAGATATTCCCCCACCTTTGGGTTTTCTCCCAACAGAAAGACCCAGTCTGTACTGTTGGGGGGGGTGTAGAGTGCATAGGCACTTGCTTGCGAATGGTGGCTCCAAGCTGGTGACAGGACAGGAAACTGGGAACTTTTTCCAACAATATTCCCATATGTGGTGGTGGTAGTGGTGGTGGTAGTGGTGGTGGGGGTCAGCTGAGTGGTCTAAGCTGGGACCTGCTGTTTCCCTCCCTGTGGGGTTTTCTTTCTACAGGGAAACCCATCTTTTAGTGCCCTGGGGCACACAGTTCTGTCTGTGATGGAGAGTTGGTTACATGGGTCTGGCGGCTGAAGTCCCACTCAGGGCTGGCTGCTGTACACCTGCAAGTCTACAGGACCGTTTCCAGGTATAGACTGGGTGACATTCATTCAGTCCCACTTGCTTCCTTCCCTGTGGGTTTTTCTTGAGAGTGGGACTCCCAGTCTCTGGTGGTCTGGGGTACACAGTTCAGCCTGGGGAGGTGATCAGGACATGCTTCTTGGGTCTATTTGCTTGAAAACCGTACTCCTGCCAAAACAGCCCAGGAAATTTTCCAGGGATTAGCTTGGTGCTCTGTGGTTGAACCCAATTGTTTTTCTCATAAGTGGGTTTCTTATCATCTGGTAAGCACAGTCAATTGTGTTTTGGGGCCAACAGTTCCAACTATTTGTCACTATGCAGGCTCTGCTACCCCGCTGATCAGACACAGTGTGTGATCAGCTCTGCCATCTGGGATCTGTTTTTAATTTTTACTGAATATGAGTATTTTGATTGTATGCATGAATATGAACCTCGTTTGTGTGATCCTCACATTAGTCCAAAGATATGTTCATAACTCATGAACTTATAGAAATAGATAGTAGCAGGTCCCAGTTAAATACTGACAATTGAGCCCAATTATTTGCAAGAGCAACAAGAGCTCCTCACTGCTGAGCCATCCCTCCTGCCTTATGTTGCTTATTTATGATCATTTACATTGCTAATATTTTCACCTTTCTATTTTTAGCTGTTTAAACATGCATTCCCTTTTAGTAAAATCTTATTAAAGTTGCAGTTTAAGCAAGGGTAGTTCAGATTTCTGGAAAATGAATACACAACTGGAGTGAATGTATAATTCCTTGTAGAAGCTTCAGTAAAGACCTCTCAGTTCTTTCAATCTTTTGTGTTTGTTTGATTAACTTTTAGGGGAGGCTCTGTCGTACTATATAGGTCTGGCTGTCCTGGAACTCTTTGCATAGATCATGCTGGCATCCAAATCAATAAGATGCACCTGCCTCTGCCTCCTGATTGATGGAATTAAAGGCATGACAGAATACACACAACTTTTCCATCATTTCTTGTCATTAGTAACTCTTCATAAATTTCTCTGATGGGTACTTAATACTGTTCATCTCTTAATTTCTCTCTGTGTGTCTCTGTCTCTCTCTTTTTATTTCGCTCTTTTCTCTGTTTGTCTTTGTCCATATTAATTACCATGACTATTCCAAAGCTATATCCTATTCAAAAAGTTCAGATATGACACAGTTAAACTTCTTTATTCAGTTTTCTTCTAAAATCACTTAGTGATAACATTAACACTTCATTTTAATACAAAAGTTTAATCTTTATTTTTAAACTATAGACTATACATGATTTAGAAAGTAGAATATACAAAACAATGATCAAAGAATAATCCTATGTTGCATACCTTTTCTTTTGTCTGGGAACTCAGAAATATGATGTTATCTGCTATGATTATTGTTGCTTGCCACCCACATTATTTTATCCATCTATTCACTGTAGTACAATTTCTCTTCCACAAATATATGAGCCCCCATTTTCATCTACTCTTATGCTACATCTCTGATCCCTGGTCAAAACATGATATCCAGTGCCATGTTGTCTTTTGACTGACACCACCCATCTGTTCACTGTCACCTGATAGCCATATCTCATTTGTTGCTAGATAAAATATGATGACTGTGTTTTTTCCTTCCACCTGTCTCAGGACAGGGTCCTGACCTACTCACCCAAGTAATTGAAGACAATTCATAGATCACTCAAGAACCCAACTAATGGCTACTTCACATTCATGTCTTAAAAACTAATACAACACTTTTAACACACGTTTTCAAAGCAAGCCTTTTGTTTCCTTTACAATCTAAACTTTAGGCTTTTTCTTCTCCCATCCTTCACCTGATGAACAGCACCCAACTGTCTAACACTAGGACTTCTGTGTCAGAAAATGAATGGAAGAAGCATTAGAATTATATGATTATATTGCCAATGAAGTATAAATTTATATTGTTGCCAATCTTTCTTTTGTACAAATGTATGGTATATTTTAGCATTTAGTGACCTTCGATGATGTGCATGTGAAATTCAGCCAAGAAGAGTGGGCCTTGCTGGAACCTTCCCAGAAGCAACTCTACAAAGATGTGATGCTAGAGACCTGTGAAAACCTCACTGCTATAGGTAAGACTGCAATTTTTCTTTCACTTTTAAAATAAAGAGACAACGTTTACTTTGTTATTGATCCTCTTCTGTAATTCCAATTTTGAATGAGGAGGAATGAGGTGAATAAATCAGGCATGGTTCTAAGGGTCACAGAAGATAGTGATTTAAGTTTTGCCTTAATAATAACATAATATTTCCAATAATATATATTTTCTGGTACTATATTTTAGGCTACAATTGGGATGACCACAATATTGAAGACCATTTTCAAATTTTTACAAGTAATAAAAGGTAACTTTATGTGCATGTTGATACAGATATGAATCTTAAATTTTAATGAGTCCTGGAAGTTTGCTGTTTGTTTGTTTGTTTGTTTGTTTATTGGCTACTTTTTATTTTCTGTTTTTGAAATAGTTTTTTTTTTTCTGGGTATCTGTGACTTTCTTAGACTTGCTTGTTAGATCAGCCTGACCTCAAAATCACACAGATCTGCCTGCTTTTGCGTCCACAAGTGCTGGGATTAAAGGCATATACCAGCACACATGGTTGTGTCCTGGAAGTTTTAAAGAAAAGCAACAGTGTAAAAACAGCACTGCTTTAAGTGTACTGATGATCATTAAAATCTCACAATTCCATGTACTTCAATGTCAGGTATCTGATTTGTGTTTTCAAAGCACTCCCCTAAAATAGAAGAAAAAAAAAAAATGTTGTATCAGAAAATAACATTTGAATATTATGGATATTTCAGCTACTGAGTTGAACTGCCGATCTGTTTAGTCTCATTCTATCTACTCAGATATTGCCAGAGGTATACACATTGAGTAAGTGACCAGTATGTGTCCAAAACCTTCTAATAAGCAAATATTTCATAGTAGAACCAGTGTTACTCATTTTCATGTAGTAACATTGGAAAGTTTAGTGAAAAGAGCAGCTTATGAGAGTCAAGAATATTGTTGTAGAGAAACCTTAATCTCTATATGACATGTGTATGATGAACAAAATCAAACTGTGTTAATTCAATGTTGGGATATTTTATTATTCTTGTAATTTAAATTGGTATATCATTTGTCACAATGTTTCTAAGACACATGAGCATAGGGATATTGAAGGAAGCAGTGTACCTGTCTTTCTCCAAGAACAATTGATTTTGTAGCAGTACCCACTTTGAGATTTTCAGAATGTGATAAATGGTTACTGTTAATTGGTTTTGCAACTTCACTGAAAATTCATCAGCAAACTCATACTGCTGAAAATACCCATGAATACTAGGAATTTGGAACTTCTTCTGCTTGTCCTGACTCACTTTGTTAATGAAATGTCATTCATATACTACAAAAAAATTTGAATGAGATTGCTGTGCTAAAATTCTGAATTCTTACAATACTCTTCATATATTTGAGTAAAGCTCTCATAGAAAAATTATGTTATAAATTTGAATCACATAACAAATGCTCTTACAATCACAGGGATATTAAAAAAATACCCATAATGAAGAATACCATGAATGTAAATAAAGTAATAAAACTTTAAAATTTTATTCTTTTTTACCATTAGACTGAATTATAAAATTAATTCATATAGATAATTATATTTATTAGTGTATTGAAATGACTCTGGGAAATCTTTCATATGTTCTAATTATCTTTGCAGGCATGAAAGCAGTCATAATGGAGAGAAACCCTTCAAATGCACTCTATGTGGTAAATCCTTTGCCTATACCACTGTTCTCATATGGCATAAAAGAACACACACAGGAGAGAAGCCTTACAAATGTAACCAGTGTGGAAAAACCTTTGCTCGAAACAGTACTCTCTTAAGCCATAAAAGAACACACACTGGAGAGAAACCTTATGAATGTAACCAGTGTGGTAAAGCCTTTGCACAAAACAGTTCTCTCTTAAGCCATAAAAGAACACACACTGGAGAGAAACCTTATGAATGTAACCAGTGTGGTAAAGACTTTGCACAAAACAGTGCTCTCATAAGGCATAAAAGAACACACACTGGAGAGAAACCTTATGAATGTAACCTGTGTGGTAAAGCCTTTGTACAAAACAGTGCTCTCATAAGCCATAAAAGAACACACACTGGAGAGAAACCTTATGAATGTAACCAGTGTGGTAAAGCCTTTGCACAAAACAGTGCTCTCATACGGCATAAAAGAACACACACTGGAGAGAAACCTTATGAATGTAACCAGTGTGGTAAAGCCTTTGTACAAAACAGTGCTCTCATAAGCCATAAAAGAACACACACTGGAGAGAAACCTTATGAATGTAACCAGTGTGGTAAAGCCTTTGCAGAAAACAGTCATCTCAAAAGCCATAAAAGAACACACACTGGAGAGAAACCTTATGAATGTAACCTGTGTGGTAAAGCCTTTGCAGAAAACAGTCATCTCAAAAGCCATAGAAGAACACACACTGGAGAGAAACCTTATGAATGTAACCAGTGTGGTAAAGCCTTTGCAAGTAACAGTAATCTCATTAGCCATAAAAGAACACACACTGGAGAGAAACCTTATGAATGTAACCAGTGTGGTAAAGCCTTTGCACAAAGCAGTAATCTCATATGGCATAAAAGAACACATACTGAAAAGAAACCTTATAAATATACTCAACATGATAAAGCCCTTGCACAACAGAGTAGTCTCTGAAAACATGAAAAAAACACACAGTGGAGAGAAGCCTTGTGAGGGTAATTAGTGTGATAAAGCCTTTGCATGTAACAGTCATCTCCTAAGACAACAACACATTCTGGAGGGAAACCATATGAATTCAACTATGTGGTAAAGCGTTTGCACATAACATCTCCTAATACATAAAGGAACACATACTGGAAAGATGTCTGACTGTAACCAATGTGAAAAAAACTTTTGGACTTCAGAATAATCTCCACACTCATGAAAAAATCCTAATGTATAGAAAGCCTGTGAGTGTTTTTGACATGGTAAAATCATATCACATTTGTGTAATCTTCATCATCATGAAAGGATTCATAAAGGAGGAAAAAATTATGAATGTGTTTAAATGCTGAGGACTTGCACAAATCTAGAGTCATCATTATCATAAAAGTATCTTTACTGGAGAGGAATTCTGTGAGTATAAGCAATGTGGAAAGGCCTTTGTGTACTTTGGTCCACTGAGATCCAACAGAACTGTAAAACTAGCTCAATGGAAATGACCCCCCTTTTCTGAAGGGGAAAGGGAATAGGGGCAATAGGAATGGAGGGTAGTCATGGGGCAGAGAAGGGAGGGGGATTACAATTGGAATTTAAAGTAAATAAACTTATTTTTAAAAAGAATACTATGAATGGTGAATATCAATTACATGCAACAGTATTATATAATAAGGTGTTTATGGAAGACTTATTGATAATCCTGATTCTCAACATTTACTATTTTCAATTGCCTCACTTTAGACAAGAAAATTTCAGTGTAGTGGATGAATATGTAGGGAATGGTGAACTAACACCAGCCAGGAAGTTCTCTGAGAGTATGAAAACAGTGGTAGCCTGTAGAAGTTTCTTTGTGTACAGATATCTATTGCTCCAGGGTTTATACTGAAAAACATCACAACCAACACTGAATTTTGAGATATGAGGGAGAAGGCTTTCTTTTCCATGTAAGACCCTGCTTCTGGCCTAGATGTGTAACCATGTCCAGGGTGAGTTTTCTCTGCCTGACTTCATCTAGAGAGTGTCTTTAGACAATTGACACGACCAATCAAATTTGATAGATGGCCTTTGACACAGATCCCTGATAACTCTTCCCTCCCTTCAAATATAGGATGATTTGGTTCTGTGTTCTTGTTCTTCTTATTCATATACTAGGAATGTGATGTTTAATGCAAATTGAGCATCCTTGAATTGCCTAGTATTAAACAGTTATCTATACCTATACAGGAGCATTGCATGCACTCCCCCAGGGATATAAGCCTCTGTTTTCTGTTTTCATCTTCTGCCCCTCATGCCTTCCTGGGCTGGTGGGAAACAGCCCTCTAGGAAGCAAGAAAATCACATTCTCTGAAATGCCTGTGATAAAATGTTTCACACTTCATAGGATTTCAAATTTCACATGTTTTTGGATGTGAAATGGTCAATCACACATTGTCTTGTGGTGGGACTCTTTAAAATGAGTTATACTTAGTGTTTAGTTCATGGCAAGGTTGCAGGCAAGCTTCATGCTATGAAATCTTCTGAGATGAGTACAGTGGCCCATGGAAAAGAAATAAGAGCAGAAATTTTATTTCTCTGTTTTTAATAGCTGAGTACTGTTCTGATAATGTATGGGTAGATGGCAGAGGAGAGGAACTCCCCTTTTGAGTGGTCTAGGGAAAGGGGATGGGGGAAGATGGAGAGATGGTGGGACCAGTAGGAGTTGAGGGAGTGACCTTCAATCAGCATATATAATGAATAAATTGTGAAAAATAAAAACAATTATTAAAATAAAATATAGTAAGAAAAACAAAACAAAAAAGCAAAAATTTGAGTCTAGTTTTGGTAACTGCCCTCCCTCAAAGAGAAGAAAGAAGATATATAGAAAGAAAAGAAAAACGGAATCTTTTTGCCACCTTTCTTCCCTGTGGGCTCACTTGATAATCATTATCCAATGGAGAACATGCTTCTCTCTCTGAAGTTTATGTTACCATAGAAGTAGGATTCGAACCTGGAACTAATGGCAGAGGTTCATAGTTAGCATATCAAATCAAAACTACCTGCCAATTTCTTCCAGCAATCCTTCAGTCCTTCCATGTTATCCAGTCCTCCAGGCTAGTACAGCCCATGCAATACCCTGAATTCTCCTTCCTAGGGCCTGAGCTAACCGCACCCTCCCTTACCCATCTATAGGCAAACTATTTTGGCTACCTGGCCCTGTCAATAGCCATGCAGGAGCAACAGCAAAACAGCTGTAGAACTCATGGAATGTGGCTCCCCTGTTAGCAAACTCACGATGAATTTGTCTTGGAGAAGCATAATCCCGAGAACTGTTTTTCCTGAGCACTTTGTGCTCTTATGTATCATATCTCTGCTTGCTGCCCTTATGATGTTCATATTCCTCATAACATGAGTTGTATGAAAAATTTAAGGAGGCTTCTAGCCCATCACTGGGCAATATCACTGGCATTTAAAATTAACAATGCTTGATCTCCTTTCACATGTTTACCTCCTTGCATGATCACACCTCCTTGCATGGTCACACCTCCTTGAACGCTCACACCTCCTTCCTCGCTCATGATCACACTTGCTTTCATGCTCACACCTCCTTGCCACTCACACCTCCTTGCTCACTCATGATCACACCTGCTTGCAGGCTCACACCTCTTTGCAGGTTCACACCTCCTTGCATGCTTACACCTCCTTGCATGCTCAGGCTCACACCTGCTTTTTTGCTCTCACCAGCTGTCATGCTCACACCTCCTTGTCCACTCACACCTCCTTGCATGCTCACACCTCCTTGCTCACTCTCACCTCCTTTCAAGCTCACACCTGCTTTCACAGTCACACCTCCTTGCATACGCACACCTCCGTGCACACTCACACCTCCTTGCATGCTTACACCTGCTTGCATGCTCACGATCACACCTCCTTGCACACTCACAACTCCTTGTCCTTGCAAAGTAGTTGACATTCCTACATCCAGTTTGTCCAGCATTCGGTTTGCACTATAATCAAAGGCATTCCTTGCCCAGTGGCTACCTTGCCACATATAGAGCCATATCCTGAAGGAGAATTTTTAGGCCTATCATATTCTTTGAGGTGGAAAAGTGTGCTGCCAGGAGATGATATGTCTCATTGCCAAAATTTTTTCAAATCAATAAAATATCTTTAAATTTTACAGATTTCTGAGGTTTCTGAAAACAATCTAGTTATACCTAGTATATTTGAACTACTTGTTTCTAGCTATGAACTGACTCATTTGGTTAGCAAACTTCTGTGTGAAACTAAACTAGTTCATAACAAAACAACAAATTTGATTATTAGTTTGTATTTCTTAGATATCCTAAGGAGTTTATGATAGTAGCTTTCAACCTGACTAGAACTTCACATTGCATTTTCAAGGTTTACACAGGTACAATACTTTAAAAAGAGTTGTTACAGTGTATGCTGTAACCAAAACATAACCTTAATTTTGTATCAATATACAAATGATCTATACCAATGCAAGCAATTATAAGCTTAATTTTGGTGTCAATATCCAAATATCTATGAGATTCAATAATCTACCATTTCTCCTCTTGTTCCTATATTATTTCAGTTTTTAAGTTTATTTTTTATTCACTTTACATCATAGTTGTAGCCCTATCCCTCTTCCCCTCCCAGTCTTACCCTCCCTCTGTTTCTTCCTCAAAACCTTACCCTTATCTGTTCCTCTGTAAAAGAAAACTCCCTTTCACATACACTCCAGATCATCAAGCTGCATCAGGAAATAGCAAGTCATCTTCACTTGTGGTCTCTCAAGGAAGTCCCACTATGGGAAAGAGATGAGAAAGCTAGCTAGTGAGTAAGTGTCCAATGCAGACCCTAATTCTCTTATTAGAGGATTTAAATGATTCCTAAGCTGCCCATCTGCTGCATCTTAGTAGGGGGCTATGTCCAGTCCTTACCTAGTCCTTGGACGATCCTTAAGTCTCAGCAAGCATCTCTGTGACCTGGTTGGTTGGCTCTATTGGTCTTCCTGTGGAGGTCCTGTCACTTCCAGGTCCTTCTCTCTTTCCTCCCACTTTCCATAAGACTCCCTATCATGGCAAAATGTACGGCTGTGCATTTCAAGTTCTATTTTGAGGTGCTGCTGGGTTAAGATTCTCAGAGAATATCTCTGACAGGCTCCTTTCTGGAACCTTAGTGGAGTATTATTTATAGTGACAGAGGATGCCATTCTTCCATAGTGTGGGTATTTGGTTGGGTCACACATTGGTTGTTTATTCTTTCAGTCTTGGCTCTAAGTGCTCTATCTTTTCACATACACATATTGAAGGCAGGGTAAATTTGGGGTTGAATTTTTTGAGGGAGTGTTGGTGTTCACCTCCCTGTACTAGGAGACTACTCTTGTTAGAGGGTGCACTCTTCAGTCTCTATGGCCTCTGATATTAGGAGTCTCTGTTGGAATTTCTCTCATAGCCTCCCAGAAGCCTATCCTAAGTTAGGTCTCCAGCTTGTCAAAGATATATCCCACTCTTGGTTTCTCTTTTCCCTAAAGGCCTTCTGTCCTCTCTTCCTCTTTCTCTGCTTGGCTGATCTCTATTCTCCTAACTCTCTTCATCTCCTCCCCACCCTTTCTCCCTCTCTGCCACCACTACATCTGTCTATTCTGTCTCTTCCCCTGAGTGAGATTTATACATCCACCCTTGGAGCCTCTATGTTGCTTATCTTCTTTGAGTCTGTGTGTGGTAGTGTGTTTATCCTGTATTATATGGCACTCCACATATAAATGAGTACATACCATGTATGTCTTTCTGGGTCTGGGTTAGTTCATTAAGGATGATCTTTTCCAGTTTAATTCATTTGCCTGCAAATTTCATGATTCCTTTGTTTTAAACAGATGAGTTGTATTCCATTGTGTACATGTGCCACATTATCTGTATCCATTACTCAGTTGAAGTACAAATAGGTGCTTGACTACTACAAAAACTACTAAAAACAGAATTAAGTAGGTGTCCTTGTTGTATGGTGGAGCCTCTTTTTGGTATATATCCAGTAGTGATATAGCTGGGTCTTGAGGTAAGGTAATTCCTAATTTTCTGAGAAAGCACCAGATTGATTTCCAAAGTGGTTACACAAGTTTACACTCCCACCAGCCATGAAGGTATGCTCCCATTTGTCCTCATCCTCACCAGCATGTGCTGTAACTGAGATTTTGATCTTAGCTAATCAGACTGGTGTTAGATGATATCTCACAGTTCTTTTGATTTGCATTTCTCTGATGACA
Source organism: Meriones psammophilus (assembly GCA_036365155.1). Lineage (NCBI taxonomy): Eukaryota > Metazoa > Chordata > Mammalia > Rodentia > Muridae > Meriones > Meriones psammophilus. The sequence goes on along the minus strand of JAEOAE010003664.1, from coordinate 31,255 downwards.
AGAGAAGTTGACTATTTCCTTAAGTGATTCTCAGCCATTCAAAGATTCTTCCATTGAAAACTGTTTAGTTCTGTGCCCCATTTTTAATCGTGTCATTTTGTTTATTGGTGTTTGATTTCTTGAGTTTATTGCATATTTTGGATAGTAGCACTTTGTCGGATCTAGGATTGATGAGATTTTTTCTTAATGTGTAGGCTTCTGTTCTATTGACAGTGTCGTTTCCTTATAGAAGTTTTATGTTTCATGAGGTTCCATTTTATAATTGTTGATCGTAGAGCTTGAGCAGTTGATATTCTGTTCAGAAAGTTATCTCCTGTGCCAATGATTTCAAGGCTCTTCCCAATTTTCTCTTCTAATATGTTTAGTGTATCTTCTGTTATATTGAGATCTTTGATCCACGTGGGTTTGTGTCTTTTGCAGGGAGTTAAATATGATCTATTTGCAGTTTTGTACATACAGAGATACAGTTAGACCAGCACCATTTGTTGAAGATGCTGTGTTTTTTGACTGAGTGGTTTTGGCTTCTTCATCAACAATTAATTCAGCAAAGGTATGTGTGTCTATTTCTGGGTCTTTGATTCAATTCCATTGATCAACCAGTCTATCTCTATGCCAGTACTATGCAGTTTTTATTAATATTGCTCTGTAGTATAGCTTGAAGTCAGGGATGGAGATAAGTCCAGAGGTTCTTTTATTGTATAAGCTTGTTTAAGCTATTCTGGGTTCTTTGTTCTTCCATATGAAGTTTAGAATTGTTCTTTCAAGGTCTGTAAAGATCTGTGTTGGTATTTTGATGGTGATTGCATTCAATCTTTAGATTGCCTTTGGTAAGATAGCCGTTCTTACTAAGTTAATCCTACAGATCCAGGAGCATGGGAGATCTGTCCCTTTTCTGATATCTTCTTCTGACACAAAGTTCTTTACATACAGGTCTTTTACTTTTTTGGTTAGAGTCATACCAAGAGACTTTACAGTATTTGGCTATTGTGAATGGTGTAGTTTTCCTGATTTCTTTCTCAGCTCATTTCTAACTTGTGTTCAGGAGGGCTACTAATTTTTTTTAATTAATCCTGTATCGAGCTACTTTGCTGAAGCTGTGTATCAGCTGTCAGAGTTCTTCTGTGGATTTTTTTGGGTTGTATACACAAACTACTAACTCTTCTGCAGAAAGCAATATTTTGACTTGGTCTTGCTGATTTTTATGCCCTTTCTCTCTCTTAGTTGTCTTATTGCCCTAGCTAGAACTGCAAGTACAACATTGAAGAGATATTTAGAGAGTGAACACCCTTCTCTTGTCCCTTATTTTATTGTAATTGCTTTCAGTTTTTGTCCATTTAGTTTGATGCTTGCAATCAGCTTACTGTATATAGCTTTTATTAAGTTTAAATATATACACTGTGTCCCTGATTTCTCTAAGACTTTCATCATGATAGGATGTTGGATTTTGCCTGAAGCATTTTGCATCTAATGAGATGATCATATGATTTTTTTTCTTTGAGTTTCTTTATATGGTGGATTAGATTAATGAAGTTTTCTAAGATGAACCATCCCTGCATCACTACAATCATGTATATGATGTATTCTTGGATTCAGTTTATATTTTATTGAGTATATTTGCAATAATGTTCATGCATTAAATTGGTCTGAAACTCTCTTTCTTTGTCGGGTCTTTGTGTGGTTTAGGTATCAAGGTGACTGTGAATGAATTTGGCAATATTCCATCTATTTAGGAATAGGTTAAAGAGTATCCATATTATCGCTTCTTTGAATGTCTGGTAGAATTCTGCTCTAAAACCTTGTAGACCTCAGTATTTTTGGGGGGACGGGTTGACAGATTTTTTGATGACTCCTTCTATATTCATAGTGGTTATAGGACCGTGGTGGATAAGTAGAGCAGTTCAGTTTCCAAGAATTTTTAGGCTTTCTGTTGTTTCTCTTGTTGAAGTCCAGCTTTAATCCATGGTGTTCTGATAAGATTCAGAGGGTTATTTCAATTTCTTTCTATCTGCTGAGGCTTGCTTTGTGACTGAATTTTCTCTAATTTGGAGAAAATTCCATGAATTGCTGAGAAATATTCTGTAGATATCTATTAGGACCATTTGAATCAAATTGTGCATTAATTTATTTACTTCCCCATTTATTTTCTGTCTTGATGATCTGTATTTCTGGAGGAAGAGGGTTGAAATGTTCTACTATTAATGTGTAGGATTCAATGTGGGATTTAAGCTCTAGTAATATTTCTTTTATGAATGAGGCTGCCCTTGCATTTGAGTCATAGATGTTCATAATTGAGTGGCCATTGTGGAGGATTTTTCCTTTGATGAGCATAAGTGTACTTCCACATCTCTTTTGATTAGTTTTGGTTGAAAACCTATTTTATGAAATATGAAATTGGCTACTCCATCTTGCTTTTTGGGTCTGTTTGATTGGAAAACCTATGTCAGCCCTATACTCTGAGGTAATGTCTATCTATATCCATCATTATTTTTAGTGTAGTCAACAACACCTAAAAACATCCTCTGTCTAGTATCCATAATGACTTATCAAGACATGCCCTCAGAAAAATTCTCTAAAAGACAAAACACAGCCAACAACTTTCTTAAGATGCAGAGAGGGAAACAGAGATGAAGAAATTAAAATAAAAATAGACAAGTCCAGACAGCAAGAGCTAGAGTCACAATCTATCAAAACCCAGTTACCTAGACACCAGTGTGAAACCAAAATCATAATCACCCAAGAAAACACTAGTCCACCAAATCACATCAACACTACTAGGGAAGACCATGAGAAATTCTATAGCCACAGAACAAGAGAATGACTTTGAAATATAAATATGTTCAAGGACATTACCCATGATATGAATAAAACCATAATGAAGACCATAAAAAACAAAGAAACAGTGAAATAAAATGCTGAAGACGATTGAAGACATCATAGTGGAAAAGAATTATTAAAATTAAAAAGTAAGATAAACCTAGAAATAAAAATTTGAAGAGGTCAAACAAAATCTCAAGTGATAAGCCTCACCAACACAGTCGAAAACATGAAAAACAAACTCTCAATATCAGAAGAAATGCTACTGTATTTAGTAAGTCTTTTTTTCTCTCAGCAAGTGAGTTCAAGGCTATTCCTTACTTTGTCATCCATTAGATTCCCTGTTTCTTGATTTTACTGAGCTCTTTAATCTATTTTGTTGGTGAATTTTGTGTGGAGTTATAAGTAGGAATCTACTTGAAATGTCTTACATGCTTACATCCAGTATGACCATCACAATGTGCTGAAGATGCTTTCTTTTTCTATTGTTTATTTCTGGAATTCTTATTTAAAAAATCATGCCTCCATAAATATGTGGAATTCTGCCTGGATCTTCAATCTCATTACCGACTAAATGGTTTGTTACTCTGCCAATACCATGCTCTTACTTACTACTATAATTTTATAGTTGAATTTAATTTTTGTTTGCGTGATCCCTCAAGCAGCTATTATTCAGAATTGTTTTAGCTATCATGGTTTGTTTATGCTTCTATGTGAACCTGAAAATTGTCCCTTTGTCATCTGGAAAGAATTGTCTGAAATTTTCAAGGAGGTTGCATTACATATGTTGATTGTCTTTCTTAGGATGTGGAGTTTACTATATTAATCTTATTTATCCATGAGCAGTGGAGATATTCCCAACTTTTGCCCATTAGTCATTTGAGAAATGTACATAAAAAAACCCTGAGATTTCACCATATAACCATCAGAAAGGCTAAGATTAAAAACTCAAGGGATTATGCATGCTGGAGAGGTTGTGGAGAAAGGGGAACCTCCTTCATTGCTGGTAGGAATATAAACTTATACAAGCCCTTTGGAAATAAGTCTGGTGCTTTCTCAAAAAAAAAAAAAAAAGAAAGAATGCTACCTCCACATCCAGGTATATGACTCCTAGGTATATACTCAAAATATGCCCCACCTTTCAATAAGGACATTTGCTCAACTATGTTCATAGCAGCTTTATTTGTAATAGCCAATATCTGGAAACAACCCAGTTGTCATTCAACCAAGAAATGGATACAGAAAGTGTGGTACATGTGCACAATGGAATACTTCTCAGCAATTAAAAACAAGGAAATTATGAAATTTACAGGCAAGTGGTGGGAACCAAAAAAGACTATCCTGAGTGAGATAACCCAGAAGTAGAAAGACCCACAGGGTATATACTCACTTAAAGTATATATTATCCATATAATATAGGATAAACACACTAAAATCCATAATCCTAAAGAAGCTAAATAACAAGTTGGATCCAAGTGAAAATGCTTAATCCTCATACAGAAGGGTAAACAGGATAAACATACAAAGTAGCAGGAGACAATGAACAGGACAGGAGCCATCCACATGGGGAATCTGAAAGACTCTCTACCCACTAGGGTATGGATGGAGATACTGAGACTTATAGCCAAACTTTGGGCAGAGTGCTAGAATCCTTATGGAAGAAGAGGGAGATAGACTGGAAGGGACAGGAATTCAACTAGGAGGCCAACAGAGCCAAAAACACCTCAGCATGGGGGCACCTGCAGAGACCCATACTCCAATAAAGGATCATGCAAGGAGAGGACCTAGACCCCTTGTTCAAAGGAAGCCCATAGGCTGCTCAGTTTCCAAGTGGATTCCCAAGTAAGGAGATCAGGGGCTGTCTCTGACATGAACTCAGTGGTCAGCTCTTTGATCACCTAACCCTGGGGGATGAAGCCTTGCCAGGCCACAGAGGAAGATGATACAGCCAGCCTGGATGATACCTGATAAGCTAGGATAAGATAGAAGGCAAGGAGGTCCTGCCCTATCAGGGGACTAGGAAAAGGGCCTAGGGAGAGAAGGGAGAGGGTGAATAGAACTGGGAGTACATGAGGGAGGGAGCACAGAAGGGATACAAAGTGAATAAATTGTAATAAATAAATTAATTAAATTAAAATTAAAATGAATGAAAGCGAAATTAAAAAAAAAAAAAACCTCATGGCTGTGTTTTCATGAATGGATTTTCCATAATTTAGATATATAAATTTGATTTGCATTGTATTGTATTATAATAACAATAATATATAATAATACCATAAAATTATGTCAATATTATTTATGATAAACAGTATTACAGCATGTTAGAAAAAGTACAGAGATGAAGTATCATTTTGTTGTTGTTAGGAGACATTTGCCTGAGTCCAGCCATCTCAGCACATTTGCTGCCAGGTTCAAAACTGAGTTCATATTTACAGGCCCAAGAACCTTCTCCTATCCTGCTTCTTTAGGTGTTTCATGTTTGTCTGTTAATCAGGAAGGAATGTAATGAGCAAAGTTGCTGATCATCTAAACTAAGGCACAAAAGTCATAAATGTGTTTCCTGTCATGACTTAAATCATCTATGAGCAGATTTCCCCCTCTTTTGTTCCTGTAACATTCTGATTTGTGGGCCAGAAGTCAAGGAGGAGATGTGAATGCAAAAGCTGAGTTGAGAACCCTGAACCAGGTGTCCTGGATAAGCCTGAGTCACCAGTGTTTACTTTCTTGGCAAAAATCCCCTGTCTAAGTATGATTAGAAAATGCTAAAACCTGCTCTGCTCCCCATTGACTTGTGGTTCCATCCTATAAAAATGCTATACAATTTCACTTTAGGTCATAGCTCAGCTCTTGAATCTGTTAGTAGGACCTGACCAATCACCAGCAGCCTGAATACAGTATCATTTTGTCATCTGCTTAAATATTTATACTATGACAAATGTTCAGAGAATCAGTCAGTGCCCACATCTGTGCTATTGTCCCCGACTAATCAGTTTCTCCCTCCTTATTCAAATAAAGATCTTGCTTTGATGGACTTTTGCAACTTCTTGGATTAGTTTGGTATTTCTGACCCCACATTGTGTTTTACTGAAAAATAGAATTGTGGAATGGCTGGTACAATAGTGTACTAGCAGCAAAACACAAATTGTGAGATTAAGGCTTGAGGATCTTAATAATATGAAAGAGTGAGGTAGAAAATGATCATCTGTACTTGGCTGTAATAAACTTACTTTTTTTACATATTTATTATTGTAGCTGCAAATGAGTCAAGATAGGTAAAAGGCCAATGGGCTTCTGAATGTCAGAAACTGGAAACTGATATTACAAGTTCCTCTTCTTAAAAAAATGCACTGAATATTTTAAAACTGAATATTTTAAGTGTGCTTTGTGGAAAACAGCTATGGCAGTTTTCAAATCACCTGTTCTTTTTGATGATTTTTTTCATTATTATTATTATATATTACAGTTTATTCATTTTGTATCCCAACTGTAGTCCCCTCCCCCATCTACTCCCTGTCCCACCCTCCATTCATCTTTTCCAACACTGTGTTCCGCCCCTAGTCCACTAATAGGGAAGGCTCTCTTCCACTACTATCTGACTTTACCCTATAAGATTTCATCAGGACCCTCTGGATCCTCTTAATCTGTGGCCTAGTAAAGCCACCTTGACTGGGGGAAGTGAGCAGGCAACCAAGTTCATGTCAGTGTCTGTCCCCACTCACCTTACTAGAGGAAATTAAATGTTCTAACAACTTTCCCAATAGCAATCCCAAACAAACAAGATGTTTTTGATGACCTATAATTCTGTCTCAGACTATGGTGCTCACTAAAGTCACTATGGACTATGATGAAATATTCCAGGTTGGTGAAGAAAGAAAGAATCAAACATGTTTTTCACCCACATGGAGGAAGCAGGTGCAGAGCCCCAGGGCTATAGGATTCCCAGAGCACATGGATGAGAGGGAAGTAAAACAATGAAAAGACAGAAAATTCAGAGCAAGTCTGGCTATAGTGACAGAAATATTTCAGCACTGTGACCCCCCAGTTGTCTGGACGTTGCTGCAGTGTGTGTGCTGGCCTGTCATTAGAACTATTGGGTATCCATAGACTGAGAGCCTGAAGAAAGAGTAGGAAGCAGCTGTAGCATACAAAGTCTTCTCTGACACTGAGGTCTGAACCTGTTCCATGACCACAGCCAATAATCTCCTTGGATCAGCCTCAATACAGGGGACTATCCCCGTGTAGTGAAGATCCTGACATGTCCTTTCCTTTGCTTGGTCTCATGCTCCTCTTGCAATCTGCATATACAACAATGGAGATGTCTCAGCTCAGTTGTCATTATTACCGGGAGCCCAGCACCTACATGGAGGCAGACATAATCCTCAGTACATTTATCCCCATTCACATCCCACTTGATCTACCCCGAAATGTCCAGAACATTTTTGAGAGTGAACCAAGTCTACGATGGAACACCTTTCTGTGAGTACTTGTTTGAATGTGCTATGGGTGTTCTGGCTACAAGATAGTACATGACCTGCTAAACACATGTAATTCCATTGAGAATAATGAACTAGATGTGGAGCAATGTGAAAGACGGTTTCACATTTTCCTGCTTCCTTATGCATCTATAAATATTTCCACTCTGCTTTGCTATGTTTCCAGTCAGGAAGAAATTAGAGAAAGAAACCACCAACTTTTGTGTCTGCTCCATAGTGTTATTCCATGGTCAGACTTACATATTTTTAACACATTGACTCTAAATATGTCAAGATACATTTCCACTCTGCTCTCCTCTATTTGGCCATCAAAATGTCTTATGTCTGAATATCTGTTTCTTTCCAGCGACTTACAGAGTTTCTGTTTAAATGAACTTGAATATCACCATGTCCTCAGTACAAATCTTCAAATCTCCTCTTCCACATGTTCTGGTTTTAGTATCTTTAATTTATCTCAGAGTTCAGACACTGTGGTTATACTTACGCCTTATTTATTTACCATTGACATTGTAATGAAGTGTTCTGACAGTCAGGTCATTCATGCCTGCTGGAAACCCAGTGCTTTGTGTTTTGATAGGAGGTTTTATGATTTTCATTTCCAACATTTATATCTGTTCTTCTCTCCCCACAGAATCTCAGTTTTGATTTGGATTTGTCTTTTACCATACCAAGACTTTCCTGTGGATTGCTATTTATTCTATTTCTAGTCCAAATTCTCCTGTACGCTGTTGATTCTTCTCTCAATATCCAGTTTAATTCATGGCTTGCTTCTGTCTTCTTTTGTGTTATTCATCTTTTTACTCTCTGAAGTATTCATCTGTCAATTTAACTCTCTGAGAAACTGTGAGTTCAGTTGTTGGTTATTTATGATACTGTGGAGGAATCAGTCAGCTTTTTCATAATACCTGTTTTTCAGTTAATGTTATGTTTGGGACATGTGTTCATTTGAAAATCAATTTTGGGATTAGGATGATCCTTTGCTGTGAAGTGTCTTCTTGAGTCCTCAGTACATATTTCCTCTCTGAGCAGGAAACAAACATATAAGCCTGTTTTCCTAGTAGTTGTAGTGTTATGGAATACTCGAATAAAATAAATCCCAGGATGCCTGATTTATTTTGGAAGTAAAGCACTCTTAGGAATGTTTTCACAAGATACAGATACTATAGCTCAGTAGCCCACTGCAGCCAGAGACTGAAAGAATCCCAACACCAAAGGAAGGAAAGAGTCCATCCTCAGAGATAGGTAATAGGTAGAAAAGACTGAACTGTTAATTGACAGGAGTCTTAATGTAAATTCTGTTTCACCTGTGATAGGTGGATCAAATCTCAATTCCTTGAAGTTTAAATCATAAAGTTTTTAGAGTTTACCCAAAGATATAAAAGTTTTAAATATATTAACATGACCACAATCTGTAATCTCCACTGCAATCCTCACTGTAGAAAAAGCAGGTAGCAAGTGTTTGTAAACAGCTGAGTTAAACTCATGCTTTACAGCTAAACCTTGGGCACCAAGAAGGATGGTTGGTTCTGCTGTTAGAAAAGGAACATCATTTCCTCTCTCTGAATATGTAATGACAGATAAGATTTCAGCACAATGAGAAGCATTGAAGTATGTCCCCACCAGGAATGAAAGAATAAAAAGTTAGATTCTGGAACTATGTGAGAGAAGCCAATGCTTTCACATTGGTTTTCATAGCATATCAGAACTCCACAGACTAATATTTTAAATCTCTGAAATTTTAAAATCTTTAACACTCATTTTCAAATACTTTTAAACCACTTTCTTAGACATTTACAACTTGCAATTACATACCTTAAATCACTTTCTTCGACTTTCAAAATTTACATCAACTTTAAAGTGTTTCCCCCATCCAAGCATTTACCAGGAGACAGATTTGTTTGATTACTGTAATAAGTGATATACAATCAAGCTCTTTTCAATGAAAGAACTGTAAAAAGTAAACCATTAGGTATTAGTATCTTCAGTTTGAATTTCATTCAAATTGTGAGATTAGTTTTTTCACTGTTAAGCCAGCAAGGTAATGCTTTCTTCAGCAGGGAAACTAATATCTGTAGAAAAGAACAACACCTGACTTTCATGTATGATATGGACTAACTATGCAGCTGCAGCCTTGTTCAGAGGACTGCCTAAGAATTCATTACCTATGCTTAACTTCTACAGTTACAACTTGCTGTGAACATGACAAGAGATCTAAAAGGGGTAAATGTGAGCAGGAAGTATAATCCAAATGGCCTCTATATCAGTCAAAATGACAGACTTAAGGGATACCTGGGCACCCAGTTTGGGATCCTCCATGGCAATCTCAAAGTCTTTGTAAAGAGAAAAGTTTGACAGTCTTTGGATGTCACCCAACACAACATTAAGACTTCAGCTGCCACACAGAATATCATCAGCCTTCAAACACCAAACTAGTGAGGTCTGAAAGATTTTTTTCTGTGGAGGGAAAATTGGGGAAAGTAAGCTAATTTGGCCAGGGAGTGTAGGGCATTTAACTCAACAATGTCCATAAGTTTGGCAGGGATGGATTGGTGAAACATATGGCAATTCATGGTTTAGCTGTCATTATTACTACAGTTGAAATATGATCAAAGAAAAAAAGGTCATTTCTGCCTATCTTATTTGTGGATAGGCATAGCTACTGACTCCAGAAGTCTTTCAGAGGAAGCCTTTTTCATTAAATTTCTTAAATCCATATTCAACAGAACTCTCTAAGGGGTTTGAAAGAGAGCATCTAATTCATTTCCATATTTTTAACTTGAATATTACTATTAATTAATTCAATTTAAATCTTGGTCATACACCCTCCTTTCCTCATATCCTCCTTTCCTCCCAATCTCACCCTCTCTCTCATCCCCTCCCTCATTCTCCCCCATACCTACACACCCCAGCTCCTGTAGTCTCATGAGGACTGTGTTCATCTATCTCCCCTGTAGTCTGTTAAAGCAGTACCATCAGGGGAAAGTGATCAACAAACAGAAAACATAGCCAGTGTCAGAGATATCTCCCACTTCCCTAACTAGTAGGTACACATGAAGACTAATCAGCACATCAGCTACTTATATGTAGGTCCAGACCATGCATTGTCCTTGGTGGGTGCTTCAGGCTCCATAGGCCCCTCTGGGCCGATATTGATTGGCCCTAATTATCATCATGTGGAATTCCTGTCACACTTACATGAATGAATAAGTATGAAGATATAACCAACTGAATTCATTGCTTATTCTTTAGTATTGCTTTTATGTGACTTGAAAAACATCAGCCCTCAGCTTAAATGGAAAGAGAAAGAATTTAATCTAGAATAAATTTGAGAGTCTCTGAATACAATTTATGTTATCCCAAATTCCATGTTACACTGTGAAAGAATCTTCGTGTCTTTTTCATAGTAACAGTATAAAGAAAGCTATTAAATTCAATGCATCACTGAAAACATCAGAGAGGAGGTTACATCAAGATGGGAAAAGTTATCATACAGGTCCAAGATGCTATGTGATGTCATTCTTGTCTTTTAGATTGGAAGAAGCCAGTGGTGTGTTGGGTTATGACATTCCAAAATGATTTTATTCATTAGATATAGGATATGTATATAGAGAGAGCAGGACAGAGATAGAAAGAAAGCAAGCAAGAAAGCAAGCAAGCAAGCAAGCAAGGAAGATATATAGATAGAAGATAGATATAGACACCATCTCAACTGCAAATTTGTCCAAGAAATAGCTGGCTACTCAGGGTGCTGCAGATAGCCTGCACTACAGTAATGAGCCCTTAGAGCTACTATATTCCTATTGCTCCATATCAATGAAGTTTTTATAGCCAGTCTTTTCAGACACAGCTCTTCCCAGGAGTTCTCATTGATACATGTATACATTCATACAGTTCAATATTTAATATGGAATAATTTCTGGGGAAGACTAATTCTCTTTCTCTCATTTGTTGCTAATTGCCTGGTTTTGACCAATAGATATTCTCTTAACATATCATCTAGCCATAGACCTCAGATTAATGCAGTACAACCAAATGGCATTTCTTTCTGTGATGACAGATTTTAAGGCAGAATTGTTCCTTCAGTAGAACCCAGTGGACTTCAGGCTCATGATTTCTGTTAAGCTATCTCTATTAGGGTCACCCAGACTCTTATCTACCACAGGTTTTGAAAGAAGCTTCTGAGGACCCATCCCCAAACACTGAAGGCCATGAGTGAGACACTTCAGCCAACCTACCTGCACCAAAGATCCATAATCTCTCCTAGTGAACATTACTTTTTTAAAGTCTTAATGTCCCCTTTTCCTCTCTTTTGTATGCTAGTTTAACTTACTTTTTTTTTTCCACCTTACCCAGGAAACTCTATTCAATGTTTTCATCTGAAAACTTATAGAAACACTTTTCTTTTAGTTACTACCTTTTACATTTTTAAAATATATATTAATCTTTACATTAGGTTTACAAGTGTTTTGCCTACATATTTGAATGTGTACCACTTGTGTTCATGGTTCCTTAAGAGGCCAATGGAGGGCAAGGATCCCCTAGAACATATTATTGGAACATAAAACTGGCTACTGTGACATGAATCAGGGTCCTCCACAAGAGCAGCAAGAGTCATAACATCACAGTCATTCCCATGCCCAAAGAAAACTATTTTACACAGGTTTATTTATTTTTATTTCATGTATTTGAGTGTTTACTTTCTTTTTTTAACAGTTTTTTTTTTAATTTTATTTTTTTCTTATCAGTTACATTTTATTAACTCTGTATCCCAACCATGTCCCGATCCCTCATTCCCTCCCAGTCCCTCCCTCCCTCTCTCATCTCCACCATGCCCCTTTCCAAGTCCACTGATGGGGGACCTCCTCCCCATTCCCAGAATGTTTTATCAGGTATCTTCAGGACTGGCTGCAAAGCCCTCCTCTGTGGCCTAACAGGACTGCTCCTCCCTTGGGGGGTGGGGAGGCCAAAGAGCCAGTCATTGAGTTCCTGTTAGAAATAGTCCTTGTTCCCCTCACTTTGGGAAACCAATTGGTTACTGAGCTACCACAGGCTACATCTGAGTGGAGGTTCTAGGTTATATCCATACATGGTCCTTGGTTGAATGTCAGTCTCAGAAAAGTCCCTGTGCCCAGATATATTTGGTCCTTGTGGAGCTCCTATCCTTTCCCCATCAGACTAACTCCCCTTTTTTTCTTATGATTCCCTGTACTCTGCCAAAGGTTTGGTCATGAGTCTTTGCTTTGAAAACACTGCTAGTTAGAGTCTTTCAGATGCACTCAGTAGACTCCTGTCATATGTTCAATGCACATCCCATCTGTCTTTCTAAACGAGGATTGATCATCTTATGCCATGTCTGCTCTCTTGATTATCTTTTTTAGGTGTATAGATTTCATTATGTTTATCATATCTTATAGGTCTATATAAGTGAGTATATCCCATGTTTGTCTTTCTCCTTCTGGGATATTTCACTCAGAATGATCTTTTCTAGATCCCACCATTTGCCTGCAAATTTCATGATTTCCTCCTTTTTGATTGCTGAGTAGTATTCCATTGTTTAAAAATACCACAATTTCTGTACCCATTTCTCCATTGAGGGACATCTGGGTTGTTTCCGGGTTCTGGCTATTACAAATAAAGCTGCTATAAACATGGTTGAGCAAGTATCTCTTTTGTGTACTTGAACAAACTTTGGGTATATACCTAGCAGTGGTATAGCTGGGTCTTGAGGAAGCAGTATTTCTAATTGTCTTAGAAAGCGCCAGATAGCTTTCCAGAGTGGTTGTACCAGTTTACATTCCCACCAGCAGTGGAGGAGGGTTCCCCTTTCTCCACAACCTCTCCAGCATGTGTTATTGCTTGAGATTTTCATCTTGGCCATTATGATGGGTGTAAGGTGATATCTCAGGGTCATTTTGATTTTCATTTCCCTGATGGCTAATGAGGATGAGCATTTCTTTAAGTGTTTTTCTGCCATTCGATATTCCTCTGTTGAGAATTCTCTGTTTAGCTCTGTTCCCCATTTTTGAATTGGATTACTTGGTTTGCTGCTTTTCAGCTTCTTTAGTTCTTTGTATATACTGGATATTAGTCCTCTGTCAGATAAAGGGTTAGTGAAGATTCTTTCCCAATCTGTAGGCAGTTGTTTTGTTTGGATGATGGTGTCCTTTGCTTTACAGAAGCTTTTCAGCTTCATGAGTTCCCATTTATTGATTGTTACTCTTAGAGCCTGTGCTGTTGGTGTTCTGTTCAGGAAGTTGTCTCCTGTGCCAATGAGTTCTAGGCTGTTCCCCACTTTTTTTCTAACCAATTTAGAGTATCTGGTTTAATGTTGAGGTCTTTGATCCACTTGGACCTTAGTTTTGTGCACAATGATAAATATGAATCCATTTTCATTTTCCTGCATGTAGACATCCAGTTGGACCAGCACCATTTCTCAAAGATGCTGTCTTTTTTGCATTGAATGGTTTTGGCTGCCTTGTTCAAAAATCAAGTATTCATAGGTGTGTGGGTTTATTTCTGGATCTTCTATTCAGTTACATTGATCCTCCTTTCTGTTTCTATGCCAATACCATGCAGTTTTTATTACTATTGCTCTGTAGTACAACTTGAGATCAGGGATGGAGATACCTCCAGATGATCTGTTGTTGTACAGGATTGTTTTGGAGATTCTGGGTTTTTTGTTTCTCCATATGAAGCTGAGAATCTTTTTTTTCAAGGTCTGTAAAGAATTGATTTGGTATTTTGATGGGAATTGCATTGAATCTGTAGATTGCTTTTGGCAGTATGGGCATTTTCACAATGTTTATCCTACCAATCCATAAGCACGGGAGATCTTTCCATATTCTGATATCTTCTTCAATTTCTTTCTTCAGAGACTTGAAGTTTTTCTCAAACAGGTCTTTCACTTGCTTGGTTAGTGTAACCCCAAGGTATTTTATGTGGTTAGTAGCTATTGTGAAGGGTGTTGTTTCCCTTATTTCTTTATCAGCCCTTTTGTCTTTGGTATACAGGAGGGCTTCTGATTTTTTGAGTTGATTTTGCATCCTACCACTTTGCTGAAGGTGTTTATCAGCTGGAAGAGTTCTCTGGTTGTTCTTCTATGATTTTACTGAAAATATTTTCTGGCCCTTGGAGGAGGAAATCTTCTTTTTTCTCTATTCCTATTATTCTTAGGTTTTGTCTTTTCATGTTGTCTTGGATTTCTTGGATGGTCTGTGTCAGGAATTTTTTAGATTTAACATTTTCTTTGATGGATACATCGATTTCTTCCATTGTGTCTTCCACAACTGAGATTCTTTCTTCCATCTCTCATAGTCTATTGATTATGCTTACCTCTGTAGTTCCTGTTTCCTTCCCTAAGTTCTTTCTCTCCACAGTTTCCTCCATTTGTGTTTTCTTTAATTTTTCCAATTGTATCTTCAGATCTTGAGCTGTTTTGTTGATTTCCTTCACCTGTCTGACTGTATTTTCCTTCAGTTCCTTCAGCTGTTTGTTTGAACAATCTTCTGTTTCTTTATTTTTTTTTCACTGATTTAAGTATTTCTTCTGTAAAGGCCACAAATTGTTTGGATGCAACTTCCTGTATTTCTTTACGTTTGGCTGTAATCTGTTTGTCTTTATATTCTTCCATTTCTTTGCAGATGGCCATAATCTGTTTGACTTTATCTTCCTCTAATTCTTTACACATTTTATTTGTTTCCTCTATTATCCTCTTCTTAAGCATAGATATAAGGTCATCTTCTTGAATTTCATTTATGCTGGGGTATCCAGGGCTACTTCCCCATGGATAACTGGGTTCTGGAGATGCCATATTGCTCTGTCTTTTTTGAATTGAGCTTTTACACTTGCATCTACCCATTTGGCTATCTTAGGTGTTGACTGTTAGTTTCTGGTGCTTCCTCGAATCTTGTGGTGGGGAGAATCCCCTTGGCAGGAAGATGATTTTTCCCAAAGGAGCCCTCCTCAGATTTTTAGGTATGGTCACTGAATGGCAGGTATTTTTCAGGAATTGCCACAGCTCATCTCAGGCATACACACCTGAGTAGTAATTGTGGCCTTTGTTAGTAAAGGGGGCTATCCTCTCACCCAGAGAAGTTCTGGAGACAGCTGCCCTGCTGCTGGGTTTCTTGATGTAAATTTAGTGAGTTGCTGCTGTAACCTGAGTGCCCCGTGGTTTGGTTAGTTTAGTTAGGGATAACTGATTGTCCCTTGGAGCAGTATCTGGGGGTTGATCTCAGGGAACCCAGGCTTCTGGAGGTCTGATATTGGGGCTCTCTGCCCCAGTATCCAAGTGGTAATAAGTGGCACATGAGCACTACTCTCATGTGTGCAGCAGGAGGCTAGAGTCTGGAGCCTATGCATAACCAGAAACTTTCCTGGAGCTAGGTGTCCTGAGGTAGGGCCAGATATTTCCCCAACTTTGGGTTTTCTCCCAGCAGGAAGACTCGCTGAGTGACCTGAGAGTGGACCTGACTGACTCCCACACCGTGGAGTTTCCTCTCACCTGGGAAACAGGATCACTGTTGTTTTAGGGCCCAGAGTTCAGTCTTTTAGTTGCTATACCAACATTGCTGTCCTACTCCTCAGACACAATGTCCTCCTGGCACTGCCATCTTGGATTCCCCCCTTCCTCATCCCTTTCAATTAATTTTGGATGAAAGACCCCGAGTTCTGAGTGAACAGAAATTTTAAAGGGAAAGTCTATGAGCTGGGAGTTTCCATGGCAGCAAGCAGGGGGGCACAAGCCTTGGTGTTACAGAATTGGGTGAAGTTTAGCAGGGAAGGGTGACCTTTTCTGAAGCACACAATCACAATGGCTAAGGCATATAATCACAATGGCTATTTTTCTAAACCATATCTGAAACATTGGGGAGAATTTTCCCACCCGATTCTCAACCGATTCCCATTGATTATTGCCAGGGAGTTTGTCTCTATTTTCTATGAAGCATTTATTCTGTTATATTTCCTGGAGGCTGTTGCTAGGAGAGTTAACTTTGTTTTCTACCAGGTGTACATTCTGTGATATTTCCTGGTGCCTGAATTCAGTTCCCAGTCAAGATCTTTATTTCAAAATGGAGTTATATTCAGGCTATCTTAAGCTCTTCAGTTACTGTTTGGCTTTGACTGAAGTTTGGATGAAGGACTTCCCAACTATGAGGTAGAGATGAATGCACTGGACACTGAGTGGGTAACATAAATTACCTGTATCTTGGAAAATGAACAGGTGCCCTGGGAGAGTGGAAGATTGAATTTTAAAACATTTTCAAGATGAGGGTGTTGCAAGATATTTGATACCAGTGTGATCCCTTAGATTGTGAACTGTAAAAAAAACTGTGCTTTTTTGGTATGGTTGAACCCTAACACAAACCTTAATTCCACGGACTGTCTGTTTATTCTAAACAGGTGATTATGGTATGATTCTGTCATTCCCGGAACATACCTTTAATTCAAAAGCTCTCGGTGCACAGGATGAAATAATGTTAACCCTAGGTCAAGAGGCAAAGCAATAAACCAGCTGACAAGGATTAAAGAGTAAGTCGAAATTTCAGCTGAAATGTATTTAAGACCGAGTGTAAAAGTGGAAGGAGTTTAGCTAGGTAGCTTTTGGGCTTTTTGAGCTTTGAGCTAGAAAGCCTTTGGCGTTGGGCTCCTTTGGCCTATCCCCCCTGAGCTGTCATCTGAACTGATGAGCTTTTGGGGCTTTTTACTCCTGGAGGTGAGGTAAGTAGGAAGGTCAGATGAATGCTTTCTCTGCCTCTCTGCGCTATCAGGTTTTAAAATTGAATAATTGGGATTTTCATTCTTTTATAACAACACTAAGGTTCTGTGTGCCTATAGGGGTTGGGGCAAAGCTAGAATGCCTCTGCTATCTGCATTATTTGGTCATTGATCCACTGGTAGAGGAGCTACTACTGTCCTGAGACTCAGCTCTATTGTTCAAGCTAATGAGAAACTCTGGGAAGGCCTAACAGTCAGGAGCAACAGTGGGAGGTAGTTTATGAGTTTGTTCTGAGATTTTCCTCTGATGTAGCTCTAAATCGCTGTGAGTGAGACCAGACCATGTCATGTTGAGTGTGGAGCCATTGTCCCCAGGTCAGGAAGAGCAGGTTGCTGAGCTATCACAGCCTGATATGCTTTGAACAAGATGGACTGTGGTTCAGACTGTGGTTTAGGCTGTGGTTCTGTAGGTCTCCATGTGGTGATCTCGGCAGAGACCCTTGGCCTCCAACCCTTCTTGATTCTCCAGAGAAGTGAGGACTTTGTGGCCTGGGCAGTAGAAAGTTGTGGTGCTTATAATATCACTATCTAGTGTGCACACCCAGGCATTGGTTTTGTAGTGGACAGATTGTAAAACTGAAGGTCTCATTTCTAGAAATGATGAATGTTGTATCCCACATAGAGCTTTGCATAAGAAATTTTACAACTCGTTTTGAAACTGGAAGAAAAGAAGTGGTGGTGGTCATCTCTCATCAATACTTATGTGTTTTTTTAACCTTTCAACTACCACCAGTCACAATGGCGTGATTTAGGGAAATTCAATTCCAGGGTACAAAAGGAACTTCTGAGATGCAAAATTTTGTCAGGTGTGCCTCGTTTTAAATAAGTGGATAGGAAAGATTCCACATATTGTGACATAATTCATGCAGCAGGAAACAGAAACTAAAATATTCTCCAAAATTTTTTGTGTGTGAGTGTTGGCAAGGGCTGGGCTGTGCCTGAACCCACAAGGAGACATGAGGGACTGCAAGCCATAGCCCAGCTTTATGATCACCTCCATTTTCTAAGAGAGATCCAGAGCAAAAGGACTCTCTGTAAAGGAGGTTAGTAGTAGCTGAAGGGTCAGAAATATAAAAGTTTAGGTGTCACTTTGTGTTTGTCTTGTAGCAGTTCTGAAATCTGTGTTTATTTAATTTGTATTAATTAGAAAATCAAAGGTATCTCTGGTCCAGTGCAAATTTTTCATGCTAGAGTTTACTTACCTCTTTTCATGTAAACTTGTCTATATTTTAGGCTTATTTTTTGGCTTTTTCTTTCACCCCCTCATTCTTTCACAAACACTGTACACATTCTTAATTATTGAAGTTTGTGGTAAGTATAGAAGTCACATCATGCCAGAAGGTTATGAAATTCATGACAATAGAATCATCCCTTATTTTTCTGTTTTCCTCTGTTTCTTACCAGGTGGCTTTTCTGATATGAGATAGAGATTTTGGATTGTTCTTTAGCAATCACTTAAAGACAATTTGCACTTATGTCTGTAGAAGACAGAAGAGACAACATGAAGGTGAGTGATACCAGTTGGCCAGTTTACTCCTTCTCTTTTGACATTTTCATTTGGTGATCTGTTATTTTCTTCAGAAGTTTCATGTATACAGTGGTCTCCATATTCTTTAGTTGGATGATTTTATTCTCCTGAAAAGATTAAATCAAAACCGTGCCCCAATCCTAATTCAGGGGTGAGGTTCATACCTTTTTAGGCATGTTATATCTTTTATAGGGCAAAATGTTTTTTTTTGAAATAAAAAAATATAATATCTCAATTAATATTAAAAATCTTTGAAAGTTTACAAATATACCTTAAAGTGTATTTATTTCTAGATAATAAAGGGCATTTACTTTGATTTTTCAGCCTGCCTTTTATAAGCAGCCTTTAAATAAAATCACTGTAAGTCCTATATGCCTGCCTCTGTTTCCCAGGTGGTATGTAAAAGGCACGTGACTGCCAAATGCTGGGAGTAAGGCTGTGAACCACCAACACCCTGTCCTTGTAACTCCTAAATTTAGAGAACAACTAATTAATACAGAAATGCTTGTCTCTGCTGGGCTTAAATGCATGGTCTATCACCAGGCTGCTAAAATTTTTTATTCACTCCAAATTATACCAACTCAAACAAGTTTATACCTTTGAATTTATTTAAAACATTTTAAACCTCTTAACTGTATTTGATATGAAACAACAAAAGTATCCTTTTTTATTTAAGAAGAAAACTTTAGTTTTTATTAAGTTAGTTTGGACTGAATGACCACGCTGTCTGATGAACAGTTACCTCTGCTTATTCAGGAGATCTCTACTATTCAAATCTAATCATGATCAATTTTGATAGGATCCACCTTTCTTTTCCTGTGGAAACATTCAGTTTTACCAGTGAAGACACATTTCAGTAGTTTCTCACTGTCTACTCCTTTTAGTTATGTTTACTTCATTTTGTTCTAGAGTACTTTGATGTGCTGTTAAGTTGCTACTAAGAGATATTTCTAATTATTTTTTTCTGAATGTAATTAGTGCTATGTCTTCTTGTCAACACTTACATTTTGTACTATGAATTTTGATATTTTGTATATTCATTTCACTGACTTCTAGAAAGTCTTTAATTTCTTTCTTTATTTCAGTTTTGATCCATTTTTTTATTCAGTAGAGAATTGTTCAATTTCTATGAGTTTGTAAGCTTTCTATTGTTTTTGTTATTGGTGATGTGCTGCTTTAAACCTTAGTGGTCTGATAGGATGCAGGAGGTTATTGCAAGTTTCTTATATCTTTTGAGACTTCCACTGTTCAAATATATCATCAATTTTGGAGAACAATATATGAGTTGCTGAGAAGAGGGAACAATCTTTTGTGTTTGGGAGGATGTTCTGTAAATATCATTTGGGTATATTTAGTTTTTTGATGTTAGTTAGCTGGAGCATTTATCTGTTCAGTTTGGTCAGGAGGACCTGTCCATTGGTGAGAGTGATATATTGAAGTTTTCCCCTATCAGTTTATGAGGGCTAGGATGTGATGCAAGCTGCAGAAGGGTTTCTTTTATAACTTGGGTGTTCTTAGGTTGGGGGCATAGATGTTAAGTATTGAACTGTTATATTGCTGGATTTTTTAATACATCATGTCCTTTGCCATCTTTTGATTAGTTTTTTGAAAGCTGTTTCATTAGATATTAAAATTGCTATACAAGCTTGATACTCTAGTCTATTTATTTGGAATATCTTTTCAAAACATTTACCTTAAGATAATGTCTATCTTGATATGAAGTGGTGTTTGATGTGTTTAGAGGAAGGGTGGATTCTGTTTTATCATCCATTTTGTGAGCCTGTGTCTTTTTATTGGTGAATTTGGGTCAATAGTATTAAGTGATATCAATGAACAGTGATTGTCAATCTTGGTATTTTGGTGGTGGAGGTTGTGGTGGTTTTAGCACTTGTGTGGGGCTGTATTTATAGATACATATTGTTTAAATTTGACCTTAACATGCAACCTCTTATTTTCTCCACTTTCTGATTAAAAGGTTCTGGGCATAGTTAGTAATTTTTCTTGGCTTCTCTAGTTTTTTTAGAGTCACAAGAACACTGTCTATATCCTTCAATTTCTAGTATCATTACTGATAATACAGGATTAATTCCAATAGATCTGCCTTAATTTATTTCTTGGTTGGATTTTATTTTATGTTATTCATTTATTTATTTATTTGGTTTGTCTGTTTTATTGGTTAGTGTGGTCTGTTTAATTTTTTTTTCTGTTACAGCTTTTAATATTCTTTCTTTGTTCTGTATATTTAGTGTTTTGATTATTCTCCGGTAAGAGGACTTTCTTTTCTGTTCCAGTGTCTTTGGTATATTTCTATGCTTTTCTTGCCTTGATGGACATCTTATTCTTTAGGTTAAGATATTTTTCTTGTATGATTTTGTTAAAAAATATCTTCCAGAACCTTGATCTCATCCTCCTTTTGCTAATCTGATTATCATCATGTTTTGTCTTTTCATATTGTCTCAGAGTTCCTGGATGTTTTTTGATAGGGAACTTTTGGATTTAACATTTTCTTTGACACATGTATCTATTTCATATTTTTTTTTCTGTTTGTTGTTGTTGTTGTTGTTTATTTTCAGACTGGATTGCTTTTTATAGCCTTTGATGCCCTGGAATCACTTTGTAAACCAGGATGGCCTCAAACTCACAACAGTCCAGCTGTTTCTGCATCCCTGAGTTCTGGTGTTAAAGGAGTGTATAAACACACCTGTCTTCCAGTTCTTCTATTTTGTAGTCAGTGTATAAATTTATCTCATTGATCTCTGTTTTCTGTGTGAAACTTGCCTCTGTATTTCTTTGCTGTAGTCTTTAAATTTTTCATTTCCAGGATTCCTTAAATTTCTGCATTTAAGAATTATTTTTTTTTAGCCTAGAAGTCTCTGTGTAGCATATGCTGTCCTTGCCTTGCTTTGTAGACCATGCTTGCCTCCAAGTCACAGAGATCTCTCTGCCTCTACCTACCAAAGTGCTGGGATCACAGGTGTGCACCACCATGGCCGGCTTGTTTTTGCTTTCTTTATTGATCATATTTCCATATTTCCAGAATGTTTTTCATTCTGTCATTCTCCATTCAGCAGAGGCCTGGAGCTCAGCTTCCAGATGGAGAACAGTGGTTCCATTTCTCTCAGGGGCAGCTAGAACAGTTTAGGGCAACACCCATGTTCACTAGATGGGGGTGTGGAAAGAATTTTCTATTGACTGTTACAGGTAGATAGCTCTTTTAGAATGAAATCACCAGTGGTAGTGGAAATTTTGGTATTCCAGAGCCTATGGCAATACCAAAAGTGTTACCATTCTTGGATAAGCTGCTGTGATTTGCTCTAAGGACTTTCACCTCAGAGGTTCAAGTAAAAGTCCATGCCTGGTTGGCTTGCAACCAAGACATAGGCCTAGTGAGACACAGACCCAGTGAGGCCTAGGCCCAGTGGGGCAGTGAGCCAGCCCAGATCAGTATAAATGATGAATCTCAGAGGCCATGATGGAAGGCTGATGGTATCAGGTGGCATACAACCTACCAGCACACATGCACCCCCAGCATGGGCTGGATTTCTTAGGAAGAACATTGAATCTGTTGAATGGTTATCATTAATGAGACATTCAGGACCACAGTGAAAGAAAGAGTCAAGTGGAGCAGAAATAAATGTAGTCTTTGGTTTGTAGAGAAAAGCATCACTAGGTAGTTTCAGATGGCAGTCACATGCTGAAACAGAGACAGGAATTTTTAAGGAGATCATCATCATCAAAGAGAAGGTCCTAGGTCTGGATTTGAAGCCTAAGATGGTGTCCTTAAATTAACACTCCCTCCTGATAATTCTTCCATTAATCAAAGAAGTAGGCTAAGTGATTCCTAATACCAGGAAAGAACCTCATATAAAAATTGCTCCAAATGTGTTCCAAGTGTGGCACGATCCATCCCATTTTGTCCATCCCAACTTAAAATCCAACTCGACAGTCTCACTCATGTTATGCACATTCTGGAAACAAGAAAGATGCAAAATTTAAGATAATAGATTCTTTCTTTGTGTTTTCAGTTCAACACTGTGACAGCCATCTATCTGTGTTTGGCAGAGTTAGATCCCCAGTAAAGATACTGTAAAGGTTCATTGCATGAAGCAGTGAGAGTGAAGCCTGAGTTGCGTCTTGACAGTACAAGATGTTGAGGTACCTATGTTAGGAGATACCTCCCATAGAGTGCTGCCTGTAGCAAGTGGAAGTAACCAAAGTAAGATGTATGAGACGTTGCAGGGATAGGGCCATCTAAGCCTTTAAAAATAGCAACAGAATTTGTTGTTTTCCTTGCTAATCTTTCCTTGGTCCACACTTTCCACATTCCTATTTAGTGGAATGGGAAGGGGTATTCTGTGCATCTAAGTTGGAATGATATGATTTGTTTCTGATGTTACAAGATGTGGCAGCCAAGAAATTTTATTGTGTGTCAGAAGAAACATCGAATATTTGAACAGTGTATGAGCTATTGCAGAATTTTAGGATCATTGAAGTTAGACTACATTTTCATCATGGGATGACAATAAGCCTATAGGAAATTTGGTCAGAACTTATTTGCTTGAATCAAAAAAGCTTCCAGAGAAGATGATGTTTCTGTTTTTGACATTGAAGAAAAAGTTTCTGTGTAGCCCTTGTTGTCCTGAAAGTTGGTATGTAGACCAAGCAGTTTTCGAACTTACAGGTTTAGCTCCAGCCAAGTGTTGGGTTTAAAATTAGGCCAACATGCCTGACATAAAAATCATCATCATTGGCTGCTGATTCTGTTTTTTTTTTTTTTTAATTTTGTTTTGTTTTGCTTTGTTTTGTATATGCTTGGTTTTGTATATGTAAGTGTAGGTTACTGTGTTGATCTTCATCCATATCTTGCATTTAAAAATTGGCAGAGAGTACATTTAATTCCTTAGGATGACATGTATTCATGATACTAACACTGCCTGAGCTTTCTGAGTCATTGAATTGCAGGTGTGTGACATTCTTCTTACCTGTTGTGTTTTTTAAACTTTATGTATTTATTTAATTCACATTTAATTTAAAATTGTTTTCTGTAATTTATTCTCCATCATGAACTCATGTCTTTGATCACCTCCTCCTGAGGGGTGCAGCCGTGTGAGGCCACAGAGGAAGATGATGCACCCATCCTTGATGAGACCTAATTAACTAGGGCCAGGCAGAAGTGGAGGAGTTCCTCCCCTATTAGGAGACTAGGGAAAGGGCATAGAAGGAGAAGAAGGAGGGTGGATAGGGCTGGGAGGATATGAGGGAGGGGCTACTATTTGATATCTTTACCTGATCTTGATTCAACTTTAGTAGGTGAACAATTGTATATTTCATTTAGATTTTCAAATTTTGTGGCATATAGCCTTTTGACATAAGAGTTAAAGTTTCTTTGGATTTTCTCAGTGTCTGTTATATCTCTGTCTTCCTTTCAGACTTTGTTGTTTTGGGTAGAGTCTCTCTGCCATTTACTTAGCTTTGCTAAAAGTTTGTCTATGTTTTTGATTTTCTCAAAGAACTAGCTCTTGGTTTCATTGATTCTTTGAATTATTCTTTGTTTCTAATTTATTGATTTTAGCCCTGACTTTGGTTATTCCTAGTTGGGTGTGTCTGCTTCTTTTTTCCTAGGGCTTTCAGGTGTGCCATTAAGTTGCTTGTATGGGATGTCTCCAATAACTTATGAAGCTTTTAGTGCTATTAAAAGTCCTCTTAGGACTGCTTTAATTGAATCCCATGAGTTTGGGTATGATGTGCATTCATTTTCATTGAACTGTAGGAAGTTCTTTATTTCTTCCCTGACCTAGATTTCATTGAGTAGGGAGTAGTTCAGTTCCCATGTGTGTGTAGTCTTTTTATTATTTCTGTTATTGTTGTGGTCCATCTTTAGTCCATCATGGTCTGATGGGATACAAGACATTATTTCAATCGTGCTGTATCTGTTGAGGCCTGGTTTGTGACCTACTGTATGGTCAGTTTTGGAGAAGGGTCCATGAGGTGCTGAAAGAAGATAGATTCTTTTCTGTTTGGGTTAAAAAATTCTCTAGATATCTGTTAGGTTCATTTGATTCATGACATTTATTTGTGTCATTATCTCTCAGTTTAAGTCCTTTTCCATTGCTCTGTCCGTTGATGATAGTGACATGTTGACCTCTCCCACTATTAATGTACAGTGATTGATATGTTCTTTAAGTTTTATTAATGTTTCTTTTACAAATGTGGGTGTCCTTGTATTTGGGGCATTGTTGCTCAGCATACAGATGCCATCTTGGTGGAATTTTCTTTTGTTGAGTATGAAGTATTCTTCCTCATTTTTTAAATTTATTTATTTATTTTTATTTAGGAGCAATAACTGATATCAGGCAATATTTTGAAAGTTTGAAACTATGAGTAACCGAATAGTTTTTTTTAAAAAAAAATCTTTCAACATTTTATTGTGTTCTTTTTAAATTTTTATTAATAACAGTTTATTCACTATGTATCCCCCCCTGTACCTTCCTCCTTCCTCCCCTCCCAATCCCACCCTCCATCTTTCTCACCCCTGTCCCTTCCCCAGTCCACTGATAAGGGAGGTCCTCCTCCCCTTCACTCTGATCCTAGTCTATCTGGTCTCATTAGGAGTGGCTGCATTGTCTTCTTCTGTGGCCTGGCAAGGCTGATCCCCCCTCAATGGGAGGTGATCAAAGAGCAGGCCAATGAGTTCCTGTCAGAGACAGTTTCTGTCCCCATTACTATGAAGCACACTTGGATACTGAACTGCCATAGGCTACCTTTTTGTGCAGGGGTTTCAGGCCATCTCCATGAGTGGTCCTTGGCTGGCATATCAGTTTCAAAAAAGACCCCTGAGCCCAGAATTTTTGGAACTGTTACTGTCCTTGTGTCCTTGCTGTCCACTCCAGGTTTACTATCTCCCAGTTCTTCCATAAGATTCCCTGCACTCTGCCCAAAGTTTGGCTATGAGTCTCAGCATCTGCCTTGACACTCTGCAGGGTAGAGCCTTTCAAGGCCCTCTGTGGTAGGCTCCTGTCCTGTCCCTGTATTCTCCCTCATCTGATGTCCATCCTCTTTGCCTTTCTGCATGGGATTTGAGCATCTTAACCAGCATACTCCTTCCTGATTAACTTCCTTAGGTGTACAGATTTTAGTATTTTTATCCTATATTTTATATCCTATATCCACTTATGAGTGAGCATATACCCTGTGAGTCTTTCTGCTTCTGGGGTACCTCACTCAGGATGATCTTTTCCACTTCCCACCATTTACCTGCAAATTTCATGTTTTCCTTATTTTTCATTGCTGAGTAATATTCCATCGTATAGATATACCACAATTTCTGTATCCATTCCTCAACTGAGTGCCATCTGCGCTGTTTCCAGCTTCTGGCTATTACAAATAAAGCTATTATAAACATAGTTGAGCAGATGTCCTTGTTGTATACTTGAGCGCCTTTTGGATATGAGCTTAGGAGTGGTATAGCTGGATCTTGAGGAGGCACTATTCCTAGTTGTTTGAGAAAGTGCCAGGTTGATTTGTAAAGTGGTTGTATAAGTTTACATTCCCACCAGCAATGAAGGAGGGTTCCCCTTTCTCCAAATCTTATCCAGCATGAGTTGTCACTTGAGTTATTTGTCTTAGTCATTTTGATGGGTGTAAGGTGAAATCTCAGGGTGGTTTTGATTTGCATTTCCTTGATGACTAAGAATGTTGAACATTTCTTTAAGTGTTTCTCTGCCATTCTATATTCCTCTATTGAGAATTCTCTGTTTAGCTCTGTACCCCATTTTTTAATTTGGGTTACTTGATTTGTTGGTGTTTAACTTCTTGAAATCTTTATAAATACTGGATATTAACCTTCTGTCAGATATAGGGTTGGTGAAGATCCTTTCTCAATCTGCAGGCAGTCATTTTGCTTTGATAACAGTTTCCTTTGACTTATAGAAGTTTTTCAGTTTCAT
The DNA here is from genome assembly GCA_036365155.1 of Meriones psammophilus. Taxonomy (NCBI): domain Eukaryota; kingdom Metazoa; phylum Chordata; class Mammalia; order Rodentia; family Muridae; genus Meriones; species Meriones psammophilus. The sequence goes on along the minus strand of JAEOAE010003664.1, from coordinate 4,697 downwards.
GAGGTCCCATTTATTGATTGTTGCTCTTAGAGCCTGTACTGTTGAAGTTCTGTTCAGGAAGTTGTCCCCTGTTCCAATGAGTCCAAGGCTCTTCCTCACTTTTTCTTCTAACAGGGTTAGTATGTCTGGTTTTATACTGAGGTCTTTGATCCACCTGAACTTTAGTTTTGTGCAAAGTGATAAATATGGATCTATTTGCATTTTCCTACATATAGACATCCAGTTAGACCAGCACATTTTGTTGAAGATGCTATCTTTTTTCCATTGTATGGTTTTGGCATCTTTGTCAAAAATCAGGAGTCCATAGTGTGTGGGTGTATTTCTAGGACTTCTATCCGATTCCGTTGATCCACTAGTTGGTGTCTATGCAAGTTCCATGCAGTTCTTATTACTGTTGCTCTATAGTACAGCTTGAGATCTTTTATTATGGAAGATTGTTTTAGCAATTCTGGGTTTCCTGTTATTCCATATGAAGTTGGGAATTTTTCTTTCAAGGTCTGTATAGAATTGTGTTGGTAATTTAATGGGAATTACATTAAATTTGTAAATTGCGTTTGGTAAAAGGACCATTTTTACTATGTTAATCCTGCCAAGCCATGAGCATGAGAGATCTTTCCATCTTCTGATATCTTCTTCTATTTCTTTCTTTAGAGACTTGAAATTTTTTCATGCAAGTCTTTGACTTGCTTGGTTAGGGTCACACCAATATACTTTATGTCCTTTTTGACTATTGTGAAGGGTGTTGTTTACCTAATTTCTTTTTCAGCACTTTTGTCTTTTGTATACAGGAGGGCTACTTATTTTTTGAGTTGATTTTGTACCAGCCACATTGCTGAAAGTGTTTGTCAGCTTTAGGCATCCACTGGTAGAATTTTTGGGGTCACTCAGGTATACTATCATATCATCTGCAAATAGTGATACTTTGACTTCTTCCTTTCCCATTTGTATTCCCTTGATCTTCTTTAATTGTCTTATTACTCTAGCAAGGACTTGGAGAACTATGTTGAAGAGATATGGAGAGAGGGGGCAGCCTCACTTTGTCGCTGAATTCGGTGGGATTGCTTTAAGTTTCTCTCTGTTTAGCTTGATGTTGGCTATAGGATTGCTGTATATCACCTTTACTATGTTTAGGTATGTGCCCTGTATCCCTGATCTCTCAATACTTTAAACATGAATGGATGCTGGATTTTTTTCAAATGCTTTTTCAGCAACTAAGGAGATTATCATGTGTTTATTTTTCTTTCAGTTTGTTAATATGGTGGATCAAAACGATGGAATTTTGCATATTGAACAACCCCTGCATACCTGGCATGAAGCCTACTTGGTTGTAGTGGATGGTATCTTTGATGTGTTTTTATATTGGGTTTGCAAAGTATTTTGTTGAGTATTTTTGCATCAATGTTCATAAGGGATATTGGGCTGAAATTGTCTTTATGCTGGGGTATCCAGGGCTGCTTGCTCCTGAATAACTGGGTTCTGGAGATGCCATATTGCTTTGTCTTTTGTTGGTTGAGCTTTTACAGTGGCCTCTACCCATTGGGATATCTTAGGTGTTGGGTGTTAGTTTCTGGTACTTCCTGGAATCCTGTGGTGTGTTGAATCCCCTTGGCAGGAAGATGATTTTTCCCAAAGGAGCTCTCCTCCATTTTTTAGGTATGGTCACTGAATGGCAGGTGTTTTTCAGGAATTGCCACAGCTCATCTCAGTCGTACAGACCTGAGTAGTAATTGTTGCCTTTGTTAGTAAAGGGGGCTATCCTCTCACCCAGAGAAATTCTGGAGACAGCTTCCCTGCTGCTAGGTTTCTTGCTGTAAATTTAGTGAGCTGCTGCTGTAACCTGAGTGCCTTGTGGTTTGGTCAGTTTAGTTAGGGGAAACTGGTTGTCCTTTGGAGCAGTATCTGGGGGTTGTTCTCAGGAATCCAGGCTTCTGTAGGTCTGAGTTTGGAGTTCTGTGCCCAGTACCCAGGTGGTAATCAGTGTCAGGTGTGCACCACTCTCATGTGTACAGCAGGAGGCTAGAGTCTGGAGCCTGTAGATAACCAGAAACATTTTTGGAGCTAGGTGTCCTGAGGTAGGGCCAGATATTCCCCCACCTTTGGGTTTTCTCCCAACAGAAAGACCCAGTATGTACTGTTGGGGCGGGGGGTGTAGAGTGCATAGGCACTTGCTTGCGAATGGTGGCTCCAAGCTGGTGACTGGACAGGAAACTGGGAAATTTTTCCGACAATATTCCCATATGTGGTGGTGGTAGTGGTGGTGGTAGTGGTGGTGGGAGGGTCAGCTGAGTGCTCTAAGCTGGGACCTGCTGTTTTTCTCCCTGTGGGGTTTTCTTTCTGCAGGGAAACCCATCTTTTAGTGCCCTGGGGCACACAGTTCTGTCTGTGATGGAGAGTTGGTTACGTGGGTCTGGCGGCTGAAGTCCCACTCAGGGCTGGCTGCTGTGCACCTGCAAGTCTACAGGACCTTTTCCATGGATATACTGGATGACATTCAGTCAGTCCCACTTGCTTCCTTCCCTGTGGGTTTTTCTTGAGAGTGGGACTCCCAGTCTCTGTTGGTCTGGGGCACACAGTTCAGCCTGGGAAGGTGATCAGGACACACTTCTTAGGTCTATTTCCTTGAAAACCTTATTCCTGCCAAAACAGCCCAGGAAATTTTCCAGGGATTAGCTGGGTGCTCTGAGGTTGAACCCAATTGTTTTTCTCATCATTGGGTTTCTTATCACCTGGTAAACACAGTCAATGTTGTTTAGGGACCAACTGTCCCAACTATTTGTCACTGTGCAGTCTCTGCTACCCCGCAGATCAGTATGCAATCAGCCCTGCCATCTGGAATCAGTTTTTAATTTTTACTGAATATGAGTATTTTGATTGTAGTCATGAATATGAACCTCCTGTGTGCCTGATCGTCACAGTAGTCTAATGAAGTGTTCAGAACTCATGAACTTATAGCAATTGATAGTAGTGGGTCCCAGTTAAACACTGACATTTCAGACCAATTATTTGCAAGAGAAGCAAGAGCTCCTCACTGCTGAGCCATCTCTCCTGCCTTATGTTGCTTACATATATCATCATTTACATTGCTAATATTTTCATCTTTCTATTTTTAGCTATTTAAGCATGCATTCCTTTTAGTAAGATCTTATTAAAGTTACAGTGTAAGCTAGGGCATTGTAGATTTCTGGAAATTGAATACACAACTGGAGTGAATGTATAATTCCTTGTAGAAGCTTCAGTAAAACCTCTCAGTTCTTTCCATCTTTTATGTTTGTTTTATTGACTTACAGGGGAGACTCTGTCTTACTATATAGGTCTGGCTGTCCTAGAACTCTTTGTATAGATCATGCTGGCATCCAATTCAATAAGATATACCTGTGTCTGCCTCCTGAGTGATGGAATTAAAGGCTTGACAGAATATACCCAGCTTGTCCATCTTTTTTTTTTGTAGTTAGTAATTGTTCATAAATTTCTCTGATGTGTACTTATTACTGTTCATCTATTAATTTCTCTCTGTGTATCTCTGTCTCTCTCTTACTATTTTGCTCTCTTCTCTCTGTTTGTCTTTGTCCACCTTAATTGCCATGACTATTCCAAACCTATATCCTATTCAGATATGACACAGTTAAACTTTGTTATTCCGTTTTCCTCTAAAATGACATAATGATAACATTCACACTTATTTTTTTAATAGAAAAGTTTTAATCTTTATTTTAAACTATACACTATACATGATTTAGAAAGGAAAATATACAAAACAATGATCAAAAATAATCATGTGTTCTATGCCTTTTCTTTTGTCTGGGAACTCAGAAATATGATGTTAACAGCTATGATTATTGTTGCTTGCCACTCACATTATTTTTATCCATCTATTCACTGTAGTACAATTTCCCTTCCACAAATATATGAGCCCCCATTTTCATATACTTGTATGCCACATCTCTGATCCCTGGTCAAAACATGATATCAGTGCCATGTTGTCTTTTGACTGACAACACCCATCTCTTCACAATCCCCCCTGATAGCCACATCCATTTGTTGCTAGATAAAATATCATTACTGTGTTTTTCCTTCCACCTGTCTCACATGACAGTGTCTGACCCTCACTCAAGTAATTGAAGACAATTCATAGATCACTCAAGAACCCAATTAATGGCTGCTTCACATTCATGTCGTAAAAACTAATACAACACCTTTAACACACGTTTTCAAAGCAAGCCTTTTGTTTCCTTTACAATCTAACCTTTAGGCTTTTTCTTCTCCCATACTTCACCTGATGCACAGCACCCAACTATCTAACACTAGCACTTCTGTGTCAGAAAATAAATGGAAGCAGCACTAGAATTATATGATTATATTGCCAATGAAGTATAAATTAATATTGTTGCTACTCTTTCTGTTGTACAAATGCATGGCATATTTTAGAATTCAGTGACCTTCAATGATGTGCATGTGAAATTCAGCCAAGAAGAGTGGGATTTGCTGGAACCATCACAGAAACAACTCTACAATGATGTGATGCTAGAGACTTGTAAAAACCTCACTGCTATAGGTAAGACAGCAAATTTTCTTTCACTTTTAAAATAAGGAGACAACTCTTACTTTGTTATTGATCCTTTTCTATGATTCCAATTGAGAATGAGGAGGAATGAGGGTGAATAAATCAGGCATGGTTCTAAGGGTCATAGAAGATAGTG